>QRDG01002448.1:55192-203302 GCA_012064385.1 Puccinellia tenuiflora | reverse complement strand
GGGCGAGGTCATGAATGCGCAGCTTGTAGAACTCGAGGAGCTGGCGGAAGAACAAATTACCGGGGGGCGTGAAGCCGCGGAAAAGATGCTCCGCAAAGATGACGACCTCGCCCTTCGCCGGAGAAGGCACCGATTCATCCCCAGGAGCTCGTGCCTTGACGCTTGATGGAAGAAGGCCCGCAAGGCGATGCGATTTCAGCTGCTCCGCCGTGATGGTTGAACCGCCCCAATCGGCGGAGATAGATCTCTTCGAAGAAGGAGCGGCGGCGGCGGCGGCCTCGGCGGCAATGTCTATGACCCTGCTCCCAGAAGAGGCCTTGGCCTTAGAGGTGCCCTTGGTGGGGCGCTTGGGGGCCATGGCGTGCGTGCGGTGCAAGAGGAAGCGCTGCGCGGGAAAGAAAAAGGTGCAGGAGAAACGAGAAAGTTTGGGGAATGAGGGGGCAGTAGAGGTTTATGCTCTCACCTTTTGACATTTATAAGAGGGTAAAAACCCTAGAGGTATACAGTGGTGGCCCGCGGTAAAATCGTGGATAACGATTCGATAGTTAAAAGATAAGGTTACAGAGAGGGAAGAATAGCCGGCTTGTTCCAGGAAGCCGAGTCCCATGACTTAAAGAGTTGAAAATTGACAGAGTGGTGCACAGGAATAGCCACGGACTCGGCCAAGTGCTATAAAGAGCTAGAGCGGTGGACTTGTGCGAAAGGACAGGACAGACTCATTTTATATACGTAATATGTTTTTATGCAGGAATTCATCTTGGAGCTAGCAGCAGGCGACTTTGAAGTCATTGGCTCAAGTGGAAGGAGTCGACCCAGAGAGTCGAACCAGCAAGTCAGAGGAAGCCGCCAAGCTGCGCCCAAGATAAATTCGGGGGCTACTGATGGGGGGATACTTTACAGGTAGGCCCATGGACCCGGAAAGTAGACCCGCCAAGACCAAGAAGGCCAAAGCCGAGTCACGTATCAAGTCGCATGGGCTGGGCTGGAGACAAGCCGGCCAAGGCCCATGATGAAGAAAGGACCCGTCCGGAAGGAGTCCAAGTACAACCCGGAGTCTAAACTTGGAAGACCAAGACGTAGAGTAGGACTCCGTGTTCTAGTATGACTCGGTGTAAAGTGTAAGTCCAGAGACCCGGCAGCCTTTATAAGCGGGGTCCTGGACCTTAGATCGACAAGTTCCAAGAGAGAAGTCCAACCAGTAGAGAAACCCTAGCCATCAGAGAGAAGTCGCCGGCTCCTAAGTTGTGGGAGCCGGGTCCTTGTAATCGAGACATATCAAGAGCAATAACAGAGAAGCAGGAAGTAGGTCTTTACCTCGAATCAGAGGGGCCGAACCTGGGTAAATCCTTGTTCCTTGGCGAGATTAACCGTTCCAGCGTACTTCAGTCATCAATGGCCCCAGAACTCATCTTCCCTAAGGAAGAACTTGCCGTGACAACCCCACGACAGTATGTTTTATGAGGACTATGCATTACAATTACTTTACTTTGGTTTTAATGTGATGAACTTGTATTAACTAATTTGGTCACTATTATATACTCTTGATGTAGTGCAATAGTTTTTGATATATTTATATAATGCAGATGAGCCGGCAATGGATGTATAGTGACCGACGATTTCCCGACTATATTAATGGCATGCATTATTTTCTCCGTGTGGCTGAGAAAAACAAGCCGTCGAATGGTTTTATTTCTTGTCCATGTAGCGTCTGCAAGAATACGCAGGATTACTCTACCTCAAAAACCATTCACGTCCACCTGTTGCAGCATGGTTTCATGTCCGGTTATAATTGTTGGACCAAGCACGGAGAAAGAGGGGTTATAATGGAAGAAAATGAAGAAGAAGAGGATAATGACAACTATCCTACGTTCACCGAAGACGGTGATACTGCAATGGGGGAAGACGAAGCTGAAGAAGAGCCCATTGTTGATGAGCACGATGATGATTTTGGTCGGCCATTCTTGATGCACAGATAAACAGCGGAACTGAAAACGAGAGGTTGAAGTTGGAGAGCATGTTAGAGGATCACAAGAAATTGTTGTACCCAACTTGCGAAGATGGCCAGAAAAAGCTTGGTACCACGCTGGAATTGCTGCAATGGAAGGCAGAGGAAGGTACTTCTGACAAGGGATTTGAAAAATTGCTGAAAATAATAAAGAAGATGCTTCCAAAAGATAACGTATTGCCCCCCAGTACGTACGAAGCAAAGAAGGTTGTCTGCCCACTAGGATTAGAGGTGCAGAAGATACATGCGTGCATCAATGACTGCATCCTCTACCGTGGTGAGGAGTACGAGAATTTGAATGCATGCCCGGTATGCGGTGCATCGCGGTATAAAATAAGGCGAGATGACCCTGGTAATGTTGAGGGTGAGCCGTGCCCTAGGAAGAGGGTTCCTGCCAAGGTGATGTGGTATGCTCCTATAATACCACGATTGAAACGTTTGTTCCAAAACAAAGAGCATGCAAAGTTGTTACGATGGCACAAAGAAGACCGTTTGAAAGACCTGATGTTAAGACACCCCGCCGATGGGTCGCAGTGGAGAAAAATCGACAGGGAGTTCCCGGAATTTGCAGCTGACGCAAGGAACTTAAGATTTGGGCTAAGTACAGATGGCTTTAATCCTTTCGGGGAGCAGAGCTCTAGTCATAGCACCTGGCCTGTGACTCTGTGTATTTATAACCTTCCTCCTTGGTTGTGCATGAAGCGGAAGTTCATTATGATGCCAGTGCTCATCCAAGGCCCGAAGCAACCGGGCAACGACATTGATGTGTATCTGAGGCCATTGGTTGAAGAACTTTTATAGTTGTGGCGTGACGAAGGTGTACCTACGTGGGATGAGCACGAACAAAAGGAATTTGACCTACGAGCGTTACTGTTTGTAACCATCAATGATTGGCCTGCACTTAGTAACATTTCAGGACAGTCAAACAAGGGATACAATGCATGCACGCACTGTTTAGGTGAGACTGAAAGTATACATATGGGAAACAAGAATGTGTACCTGGGGCATCGGCGATTTCTTACAAAAGGGCATGCCGTAAGAAAGAAAGGCAAGCATTTCAAAGGTGAGCCAAATCATCAGACGAATCCTAAATTACCTAATGGTGATGTTATATATGACATGGTCAAGGACTTAAAAGTAATCTTTGGAAAGGGTCCTGGCAGTCTATCTGTTTCGAATGACGCTGATGGACACGTACCCATGTGGAAGAAGTGCTCTATATTTTGGGAGCTACCCTATTGGAAAATACTGGAGGTTCGCTCTGCAATCGATGTGATGCACGTGACGAAAAATCTGTGCGTGAACCTACTAAGCTTCTTGGGCGTGTATGGGAAAACAAAAGATACACCGGAATCACGACAGGACCACCAACGTATGCACGAACGAGACGACCACCTGAATCCAGATAAGTATCAAGGTCTTGCCAGCTACGCTCTTACCAAAGAAGAGAAGGAGATCTTTTTTGAAGTCCTGAGCAGTATCAAGGTCCCGTCTGGTTTCTCGTCGAATATAAAGGGAATAATAAACATGGCAGAGAAAAAGTTCCAGAACCTAAAGTCTCATGACTGCCACGTGATTATGACACAATTACTTCCGATTGCATTGAGGGGGCTTCTACCGGAAAATGTTCGAGTACCCATTGTGAAGCTATGTGCATTTCTCAATGCAATTTCTCAGAAGGTGATCAATCCATTAACTCTACCAGGTTTACAGAGGGAGGTGGTCCAATGTCTTGTCAGCTTCGAGTTGGTGTTCCCACCATCCTTCTTCAATATTATGACGCACCTCATAGTTCACCTAGTCGAAGAGATTAATGTTCTCGGTCCTGTATTTCTACACAACATGTTCCCCTTTGAGAGGTTCATGGGAGTCTTAAAGAAATACGTTCATAACCGTGCTAGGCCCGAAGGAAGCATCTCCAAGGGCTATGGAACAGAGGAGGTAATTGAGTTTTGTGTTGACTTTATTCCTGACCTTAAGCCGATCGGTGTTCCTCAATCGCGCCATGAGGGGAGACTGCGTGGAATAGGCACGCTAGGAAAGAAAGCAATAATGTGTAAGGACTGGGATTCTTTCAATCAAGCACACTACACAGTTCTACATAATTCCATCTTGGTGGCTCCGTATATCCAGGAACACATGAATATTTTACGCTCTAAATGCCCGGAGCAGCCTGGAGAATCGATTGAAAGAGAACACATGAAGACTTTCAGCGGATGGTTGCAAACACGTCTCATTAATGACAACACTGTTGAAGAACAATTATACTTGTTGGCCATAGCACCATCGTCGACTATATTGACTTTTCAAGGGTACGAGATAAATGGGAATACATTTTACACGGCCGACCAAGATAAAAAGAGCACCAACCAAAACAGTGGTGTCCGCTTTGATGCAACAAACAACAATGGGAAAAAGGACACATATTATGGTTACATAGAGCAGATATGGGAACTTGACTATGGTTTAGGTGCAAATGGTTCAACCTGGAAGGCGGGGTAAATGTAGACCCGAAGTACGGAATGACTACGGTGGATGTAAAAAATCTTGGGTACGACACCGAACCATTCGTCCTAGCCAATGACGTGGCTCAGGTTTTCTATGTGAAGGACATGTCTTCCAGACCGAAAAAAAGAAAAGATAAGCAAGCGAATACATCATACGATGAGCCAAAGCAACACATAGTTCTTTCAGGAAAAAGAAACATCGTAGGAGTAGAGGACAAGACGGACATGTCGGAAGATTACAATAATTTTCATGAAATTCCCCCCTTCACGGTTAAAACTGACCCAACCATCGCGTTGAATGATGAAGATTGTCCATGGTTGCGGCGCAATCAGAAGAAAGGGACACACACGAAGAAGAAAGGGACACACACTAGATAGGGATGTTGGTGGTGATGTGTAATAATGTATTAAACCTTTTATCAAATGCACACAGTTTCACCTGACTTGTTATTACCTGCATATCAAATGACTTGTATGACTTGTATTCGGTCGATGAACTGAAGGATTCCTAGATATAGAACAAAACATACGGTTTCACCTGCATACAGCCCAACAGTGGCTCGTGAGTGCCTGCATATAAAATGCACTGTTGGACGTATGCAGGCGAATCCGAATGATTTGTATTCGGTCTTTGCCTTCCGGACTAGTTTGACTAGCTTCTTCTCCGCTGTTGCCGTACTCTTGTTCTTCATCTCCTCCTCGATCATGTTTGGTATTTATAGCTAAAAGATCAGGGCAACTCTTCGTCTTTAGTCCCGGTTGGTAGATTGAACCGGGACTAAAGGAGCGTTGATCCGTCTCGCGTCGTCGTGAGCAGCAAATCGACCTTCGATCCAAGCAGCCGCAAGACTTCTGTGATGATCTAACGACCGTCCCAAAAAGTGTTGGGAATGTTGTAGATCATCACAGAGCCTTGCAGCTGCTTGGATCCGACCGAGGGGCATGGCTACCACTTCCACCACCACCACTCCCACCTCCTCGGCAATTCATTATTGTGTCACCCAAATCCAGTGACTGGATTCAACCTACCTGAGGGCTTGTGTTTCCAACAGCATCGTTGTATTGTCTTTATTCACCGACCTACAGGAGGTGGATCCAATGGCTGGCCGGTGAACAAAGACAACACAATAATGCCAGGGAACATGCCAGCAGGTAGGCTAAATCCAACCATTGGGTTCGGTGGCAAAGATAGACGCTCGTTGTGTGCCGTTCGCTGCAGGGACGTCGCTATTTATAGGCGATTAGAAGGTGTACCTGTGGATGAGGTGGGAGTGCAGAAAGAAACACACCCCTGATCCAACGGCTCACAAGCGCTTGAAAGAAACACACCCCTGATCCAACGGCTCACAAGCGCTTGAAAGAAACACACGATCCGTGTGCTTCTTTAGTCCCGGTTGGTAACACGAACCGGGACTAAAGGCGGGCATTGGTCCCAGTTCATGCCACGAACCGGGACTAAAGGGTATTTTGGCGCGCGCCTTTTCGGTGCACACGATCCAATAGCTCACAAGCACTCGAAAGAAACACAACTCTGATTCAATGGCTCACAAGCGCTCGAAGGAAACACACGATCCGTGTGCACACGATCCAACAGCTCACAAGCCCTTAAAAGAAACACACCCCTGATCCAACGGCTCACAAGCGCTTGAAAGAAACACACGATCCGTGTGCTTCTTTAGTCCCGATTGGTAACACGAACCGGGACTAAAGGTAGATTACATTTTTATCAACAATTTGATATTTGAATTGCATTTTTATCAACAATTATATACATTTCTGATAAACAACAATATTCGGTATTAAACCTTGTATGACTTGTATTCGGTGATGTGTTATAATTAAATATGATTTTCAAATAATAAAAAGAAACTAGAAAATAAATAATAAAAAGATAATGATTTTCAAATATTGGAACATTTTAAAAGAAACTAGAAAAAAAATTGATTTTCAAATAATAAAAATAAACTAGAAAAATAAATAATAAAAAGATAGTGATTTTCAAATATTGGAACATTTTAAAAGAAACTAGAAAATTATATGACTTTGATCGGAAGCACACGGATCGTGTGTTTCTTTAGAGCGCTTGTGGGCCGTTGGATCAGGGTGTGTTTCTTTCGAGCGCTTCTGAGCCGTTGGATCTCAAGCAGAAGATATGGCACACATATCAACGCTCCTTTAGTCCCGGTTCAATCTACCAACCGGGACTAAAGATGAAGAGTTGCCCTGATCTTTTAGCTATAAATACCAAACATGATCGAGGAGGAGATGAAGAACAAGAGTAGCCCTGATCTTTAGAGCGCTTGTGGTGGTGGTGGAAGTGGTAGCCATGCCCCTCGGTCGGATCCAAGCAGCTGCAAGGCTCTCTCATGATCTACAACATTCCCAACACTTTTTGGGACGGTCGTTAGATCATGAGAGATGTCTTGCGGCTGCTTGGATCGAAGGTCGATTTGCTGCTCACGACGACGCAAGACAGATGCGCAAGCTTCCGGATGGGCAAAACCAGTGTTGGATCAGCCACATGACAACCGGTAGTAATGGGCTTCTGTTTTTTTCTCTCTTATTTTTTCTTTGCCGTAATGACCACATGGGCAATTAGGTATTGAAACATTTGAAAAGAAACTAGAAAAAGATATGATTTTCAAATAATAAAAAGAAACTAGAAAAATAAATATTAAAAAGATAATGATTTTCAAATACTGAAACATTTCAAAAGACACTAGAAAAGATATGATTTTCAAATAATAAAAAGAAACTAGAAAAATAAATATTAAAAAGATAATGATTATATGACTTTTTAAATAATAAAAAGAAACTATAAAAGAAAAAGAAAAAGAAACAAAAAAGAAACCAGAAAAAGAAAACAGAAAAAGAAACTAGAAAACAGAAATAAAAACAAAAAAGAAAAAAGAAAAAAAGGCCTTTGGTCCCGGTTGGTAACACCAACCGGGACCAAAGGCCCGCTGGGCTTCGCGCGCATTTTTTCGCGGCCCGGGGGGACCTTTCGTCCCGGTTGGTGTTACCAACCGGGACCAAAGGGTCTTTGGTCCCGGTTCGTGGCTGGAACCGGGACCAAAGGTCCCTTCCGCGTCGATTTGGGCGGTTCGATGCTTCTTTTTCCTCATTCTCTTCTCTCGAACGCCGCCGCGTGCTCCGCCCTCCCTCTGCCCTCCGCCCTTCCTCTGCCACCGCCGCCGCGTGCTCCGCCCACCGCCAGCCGTGCTCCGGCGCCGTCCTCCCTCTCCGCGCACCGTGCTCCGCCGCCGCGCGCCTCGCTCCCGTCGTGCTCCACCGCCGTCCCACCCCCCCCGATCTCCTCCGCGCCCGGCCGGTAAGCGCCCCCCCTCCTCCACTCGCCCTCTCCCTCACCTGGAGATTGGATCGATGTGGCCACGGTGCTTCATAACGGCGAGATTTGACACAGCAGATTGGATCGATTGACCAGGCCAGCAGATTGGATCGAGTCCTCGGGAACGACCTCACGAGCGCGTCGCGGCCGTCATATCTCAACTAGAATCGGATCACCGTTGTGTGGAGTCGCCCTCTCCCTCACCTGGAGCCATCTCGGCTGCTGCCAGCAAGGTGACTTCCTTCCCATTCCTTGCGTGGTCTATTCCGGCTCTCCTGTGTTTTGCTGCTGCCTGTTGTCGGTTCTGATGTCTGCTGCGTGTGAGCTTGCTTGGTGCGTGTGTGCTTGCTTGCTGCTGGGCGTGCAAGCTTGCCTGCTTCTGGTCCTGGGCGCTGGCTGCCGACGCTGTGGATTTCTTATTGTGCTGATGGAAATTTTTCATTATTGTAGTTGTGAAGAAGGTGTGATGTATTATCATTTAGCTTATGGGAATTAGCTAAATGTATTCACTAAACAAAGTCCAATTTAATTTTTCGTATAATTATGTAGTGAAGACGGAGAGCTTTATGCAAAGGAAATACTTCATTGAAAAGCACCTCAAACCTGAGAAAATAGCCACTGTAAATAATTCCCTTAAATTGAGTTACAATATTTTACCAGGCATATTTTTATTGTCACAATTTAATTTAGAAAGACATATAATCATCCTATAGAGTGAGCCTGACAGAGCAAGAGGCTTTACTTTGCGTTATGTAGAGTATTGCTTCTGGTTCATTTAATGGATTTTAGTACACTGTACTTTAGAAATTTCCAAAATAAACTTGTATACTAGCGCTAGAATTCAACAAGTGTAGTTGATCCAGGATTACTTTACATTGTTTGAAGTTCCTTAAACAGCAAGCACTATCTAAAAAAATGAACCAATGCTGTTTACTGCATTTCCTTGTAAACTGAGAGTGCATTTCATTTTAATTCAGTCAAAAGCACAAAGCTAACACAAAATATAGTTGCTGCTGCAATATGTAGCTGCATAGAGTTCAGTTCCATGGCTCTGTTGATGTTAGATGGGGTATACCTGCATTTTGACCAGCTACTTGAGGTATTGAAGTCACGGATATCTGGGTATACCTGCATTTCTTGAAGTCACCTTCAGCTTGAGATGCTTCTTGTTCTAGACTGTTAGATGTGCATGCAATACAGAGGGAGTACTACTTTTCAGAGGCCGATTTTTTTGTAATTTCCTTCTTGTATTTATGTATTTGTAAAACTCCAGTGTAAGACAGTTTGTAACAAACAATTCGTATCATAAATGACTATGTATATTTGATTCCTAGTTTTGTTGTATTTTTCATGATTTTTTCCCTTATGTAATATGATTTGGGATTTTCCCTTCAAAAATAAAGGAAATGAAACGGAACTTATCTATTTATGTTTGAAATAATATTTTTGAATAAATTTTAAATGTGTAAGTGGTGAGTACTTCACCTATAGATGACTTTCAAACATATATGATGAATTTCTCAAGTGTATTAACTTTGAGTGTTTGCAACGACGATTCCCACTTGTTCGTTGATAAAGTTCCTGTCAAAACATATGCTAAATGACTAATGTGAATAGAGAAGAAAATCCCATAACTCGTGAACTAGCTCGCATGAAAAAAAACTCTAACCCCGGATAACTTTGATTACCAATGAATAAAGAGGTTTTTATTTTCCAGGTTAGCAAGCGACAGACTCGGAAAGGTTTGTGCAGAAGATGGACATCGACAGAGATGAGGAGGCCGAACTGCGAATCATGGATTTTATAGCAGGACGTGCGGCCGCGCCTGTCGGTGAAGAAGATGCCTTCACCGGCGAAGATGACGGCTCCCAATTTCTGAACGATTCCGGTGAGGGGGTTCAGGAAGAAGAAAATGATAGAGAGGGGGAAGAAGTGCCCATTACAAACTCTGGCGAGGTATAATAAGCCTATGTACATCGATCACACTAGATGTATTATTTGAGTTGTATATTGTTGTTATTAACGAACCATTTTTTTCTTTTAGCCCTCCGGATCATCCACATCTACTGCATTGCCGAAACGAGGCCCGACGAAGCCGTTGAAGGAGGGTCGTAGGATAGTGATCAACACAGTTAGTGCTAGTGGGGAACCTTTGGAACCCATGGACAACCGCCGCAAATACATTAATCAATGCGGGGTTATTGTAAGGGACATTGTCCCGATCAACCTTGAAGAGTGGATTAAGCCGAAGGATGTAAACAACCCAGCTACTTATGTCGAGGAGAGGCTAAAAACATCGTGTTGGAACACGCTCTTAACAAAGGTCAGCCTACCGCCAGATCTGCCGGTTCCCCTGATGGACAAAGTGAAGGAGTGGTCGCTTAGTAAGATGGCCGAACAATTCCGGACCTGGAAGAAAAACTTATGGAAAGCTTATATAAAGGCCGGGGAGACGGATCCAGATTTCACTGGAGCACTAGTGAAGTTAAAACAGCAGTGGCCCACATTTGTGGAGCAAAGAAAATCGGAGGGCGCTCTGGCCCGATCGGTTCAAAATAAGTTAAATGCTGGGAAGAAGGAATATCACCACCGTTTGGGGGCAGGTGGCTACAGGGCTGCCGTGCCTAGGTGGGAAGCCTTTGAAGCACGACTGCTTGATAACGGGATCATTCCACAGACACATGACTGGCCCCCGAGGTCCAAGTTTTGGTTGTTCGCGCATGGGGCAGGGTTGGACCCACAGACAGGAAAGATTATTGCTCAGGGAAAATGGAAGGCAAAAATTGAGTATATAACCAAACAGCTTGAGGACGCAATAGATAAAGTTCGCAGGGGAGAGTACGTCCCTGACAGAGAGAATGACGAGCTGACACTAGCACTCGGGAATCCTGAACACGTTGGACGATTACGAGGCTATGGAGCCGGTGTCACCTTGAAGCAAGGTTTTCCGGAAGACGCTGATACTTATAGAAGCCGTCAGAGAAGAAAGAAGCAGGAGTCTGACCGGTTATCAGCACTGGAACGCAAGGTGCAGGAGCAGCAGCAGCGACTCGACTCAATTAGTAAGCAAAATGAATCTGATCCTCGACTCAAGGTGCAGGTGCAGGAGCAGGAGCAGCTGCATGTACAAGCCGCCCCATCTGATCAGCGGAAAAGCAGCGTGGGTTCCACTCATTTGGAAATTTCTCAATTTCAACCGGCGGCTCACTACCCCGTGGATGATATCACGGAGAAGACAGACTGTGAGCTACACATGTCAATGAAGAACATGTCTTTCAAGGTGGCGGTCGGCTATGCTTTACCTAATCCAGCTGGAGCAAGCTACCATCTCGAAGGGATTCCACAGGGCTATGCTCGTGTCGGGGTGGATCAAGTTGTGCCGTTATATGCTAATCTGGAACTTGACATTCCCGGAGGTGACGGCGAGAAGACACTAGGAGAAGTCGAGAAGGGTATCGCTCTCTGGAACAAGGAAAACATCGTGTTTCCGAACTTCACTCCTCGATCCAGCAGACCCCCACCTCAAGATCCATCCCCCCCACCTAATGATCCATCCCCCCCACCTCATGATCCATCCCCCCCACGTCAAGATCCATCCCTCCCACCGCAAGATCCATCCCCCCCACCTAAGGATCCATCCCCCCCACCTAAGGATCCATCCCCCCCACCTAAGGATCCATCTCCCCCGCCTAAAGATCCATCCCCCCCACCTAAGGATCCATCCCCCCCACCTAAGGATCCATCTCCCCCGCCTAAAGATCCATCTCCCCCACCTAAAGATTCATCCCCCCAAGATATATCCTCCTCACATGAAGATCCATCCCTCGATGCCCCATCCGTCGCGAGTCCATCGCGCGCGACGTCCCGTCCTTCAATTCCGCCCCGGGAAAAAACCTTCTCGTCAAAGCGGAAACTATCCTTCACGTCGACGCGTGCAGATAAGTTATCTCGAGCGGAACGCGAGTTGCTAAAGCCTGTTCCAAAGAGACCTTACGACTTGACTCCAGAGGAGCTCGAGGAGTCGGTGCGTGCCCATATTACAGAACAGTTAGCTCCGAAACGGCCCCCGCCTAGAGAGAAACTGGATCCAGAAAAAGTTAAGACATTTCTGAAAAATTTCAGCAATCCCCGGCCAAAGTCACCTCCATTGGCAGATGACTATGATCGTGTCATGCTGAAGACAATTAGTCAAGAGGCCGAGGAAAAGAAGGCTGCCTATCTCCTAAAGAAGCAGAAGATGAAGGAGGACAAGGAGGCGGCAGATCGACTAAAGAAGGAGCAGTTCTATGCTGCAAAACGCGGGAAACAAGTGGCCCAGCTCGGAGAACAGGCAAAAAAGTCGATATCCCCGCTGAAGGTGATCTCAACTAAAACAGTTGCCCAGCTCGTACAACCACAGCAACAGTATCAGTATGCATGGACATATAAACCCGGGAAGTCCCTGGTCAGACCTGAGGAGATCAGTTCTCTATCATACCAATTGCGTCGATTGCATCACTGGTACGAGAAAGCTGCAGCGGCCGGGCATGAAGCTTTCTGGGTGAGTTATAAGAAAAAGCATTACTTCACGGATGACTTGTTATATATTCCGTTTTCGGAAGTATTTCAGTTATTCAATCAAGATGCCCTCGACAAAGTCATCGTCAGTTCCTATTGTTTGTAAGTGATTTATTTCTGCAATTTAATTAAGTCTTCAGCTCTGCACGTTCATTGCCTTTAATTATCTCACTATATTCTTTTGTATTGTAGAATGATGATTGTCGAATGCAGAAAAAAGGGCATCTATGACACTGGGTTCATTGACCCAAATTATATTCATGAAGTGACCGTACAATACAATTGGAAGACCACCGAGGATAGCTTGGTCAATTGGTTAGTGAAACAAAATACTTGCGGAGAAATACTTTTTCCTTACGTCAACAAGTGAGTGTTACCTTCTACCCATTCTATTTTGCTTTGCATATCTTTAGTGTAACCGATGAGTCATTGACATATAAACGTGCGTAGTTTCCACTGGATTCTGCTAATCATTAGAGTTGACCAAGGAGTCGTTCAAGTCATGGACTCGCTAAGGAAACCAATGGAAAAGTACCAACGCATTCAAGATATGCTCCAGATGTAATTTCAATCATTATCGCTCTATATCGACCTCTGTCATTCATTTTCAGATATCAACTAATCAATAACTTCTTTAATCATTTTTCTATTGGCGGGCAGTGTTTGGAAACGGTTCATAAAGATCGTTCCAGGGGAGTGGAAACCGGAGCTGTATTTTTATACCACCAACGTAAGTAGTACTATATATATTGCTCCATTATAAAGCAACTCTTTAATTCTAGTTTCAATACCATTATGAAGCTTCACTATTATTTGATTAAATTCTATTTTTTTGTAAAGTGGTGTCTGAGGCAGGAAACTGGGACAAATTTATGTGGATTCTATGTTTGCGAGTACATACGCTCTTTTGTCTCTGAGCGGAATAGAGAACAAAGAACGCGTGATGTATGTATACACTCTTCTCACTTTTTATTACCATGCATATTGTGTTGACTTCCATCCATAAATTATTTTATTATGATTTCATATATATATAGTTATAAACAACTCACATATTCATATTGATCTAGATGGAGAGAATGCGGGACCAGCTCATACCATCGAAGCGCCTAAAAGCACTTCAAGAGGAAATTGCGGGATTTTTTAACTCCGCGGTCCTGAAGAGAGATGGAGAATTTTTTCACTCGGCAAATTTTGTTTTGCCCGAGGACATGTAATTGACATCCTCTCGACGTGTGAGAAACATTATGTCGGCGTGTGACGTTATGTATGTATATATGAAACATGATCTCGACGTGTGAGAAACGTTATGTATGTATATATGAATCAAATATTAATGCATGGTAGTACCACTGACACGGCACGACACGGCATCGGACACGACGACACGGCACAACACGGCACGGCACGGCGAGACGGCACCTATTGATTTAACCCCCCCCCCCCCAAAAGAAAGCATTTGGTTAAAACAAAAAAAACATTCGGTTAAAACAAACAAAAAAGCATTCGGTTAAAAAAAAAACTCTCGGTCCCGGTTGGTAATACCAACCGGGACCAAAGGGTTCCCGCCCGGAGCCGCCCCGCCCCGCCCACGTGGAGGGGCATTGGTCCCGGTTCTTAAGGTACCGGGACGAAAGGCCCCCCCCCCTTTTGTCCCGACCCTTTAGTCCCGGTGATTAACCCGGGACCAAAGGCCCTTTGGAACCGGGACCAATGGGCCTTTTTCCACTAGTGGACGCTCAGCACTACCCAAAATTCAACCCAGGTCGGCAAGGACACTTCTATAAGAAGACGGTAAGGAAAGTTATTACGCCACTAAACTAGCAAAACATGGCTGACAAGGCCTACCCGCATCGCTCACGATGCGGGCATTCGAGCTCGGGGCCATCAGATTTCTAACCGCCACTGATGTGTCGTCGGATTCGGGACAATGGTCGTCGTGTGAATACAATTTTCATGAATGGACCAACTCAGGAGATAAGTGCAAGACGTGAGGGAAAGGTGTCAAGTTAGAGAAACATATCACATTTGACTGTCTTTTCATTTCGTAACAAGCATTTCTTTCTCGATGCCTCCTATTCTCAAGCTAGCTTCCTCATTGCCTTTTTGTTTCTCTCGCATTGTATGCGCTAGCGGATAATATAGAAAAGGAAGGTGGCGTCGTGGCAAAGCATGGAGAGAACACGATGTGTGGGTGGGTTATATATACATTCTTACATGTCGATGGTGTAATAAGAAACACCAAAGAGAGTTGCTGGGAAATAAAGTCTTTACTACAAAATGAGTGCCCACTAGGATATATAACATGGCCATGAGCATGCGATGTTTTTTTATCTTATGTCTACTATGAACTTGTCATGGTCATTTCACATTCAGTGAGCCAACCCACTTAATATGTCCTTATTATTTCAATATGGGCATATATTGTAGTATAAGTAGAGCAAAATTATTAAGTTTGAACATCCGTTATATAGAACAAAACCAATAAGAAAATAAGGAGATGGAGGGTGTGAGGTTAGGGTTTAATTAGTGGGTTTGAGGGCTGGAGGCTATCTTTTCTTACAAATGGTTGTAACTAAAACTTCACCGGTAGTTGGTGGAGTTAGCAACAAATAAAGATTTCCCACGTGCTTCAGCTACTTGGTCCTACAAATATTTTCATATCAACAAGTTATAGTGCGACTAATGGTGTAACATATTTGATTTAATATTCACTAGAATGTAAATTTGCTATAAAATTTAAATCGGGTGCTTAAAAGGTATTAAAAAGTAATGTACCCTATCAAGTCACTCAGTTGATGCCACCATAGTCAACACTACTACTACATGCATGGCGAATTGCTTTGCCCCTTCCTCTTGTGTACGGTGGAGCTGATTCATGTTGGGGTATGTCCATTTATTTAGTTATTCATTTTCTATGTTTATGTTTTCAGCTTTTCT
The DNA here is from genome assembly GCA_012064385.1 of Puccinellia tenuiflora. NCBI lineage: Eukaryota > Viridiplantae > Streptophyta > Magnoliopsida > Poales > Poaceae > Puccinellia > Puccinellia tenuiflora. Next base: position 187,944 of record QRDG01002448.1, on the reverse strand, counting down.
ATGTTTATGTTCTAACACTGGGCTTTCAACAGCAGCTGATTTCTCGAACTCCGACAGAGTTTATCTTCCAACTCAGGGATTTCCATCCAGCTCAAGGATTCTTCTATATATATATGTTTATTGAACAAATCCAACATTTTGCTCTAGCTATATGACTTATTGTTCTAACAACAGAACTGACTCGTTTATTTATCTATAATCAATAAGAGGAGTCACAAAATGACACAATGCAGTCTACAAGATGCTTTCACAAATTTTTCCTCCAACCCGTTGCACTTGTAATGTTTGGTACACTGCATAAGTCATTTTTTTAGTTAAGAATGTCTTGTACAGTGCTACCAAAATATCACGCTCGTGACGCAAAGACTTAGCCGAAGTTTCTGAACAAATTTAGGAACTACAAGGGCCAACTGCCAAGGTCTTGGGAAGACAGTGATAGCTATATATGTCGTTCGGAACCCATCGCGAAGACAAAGGCGTAACCAAGAGTATTATGTTCTGTGTTGATCTTTTCACTTGTATAACCTGCTATGTCCCAATGTATAATATATGTAATGATGGTTTCTAAAATGTATGATGAATTATTTGATTGCGATATGCCGCTGCTTATATGGATGAAATGTTCAGTGAATAATGTGATTGTGATGTGCTACTGTGTTTTGGATGAAATAATAGAATTATGAGAATGATCGCACACAGTTAAGTTTAGGTAAACGTGGGCGATTGGACGACATACACAGTTGATTCAGTTCGTAGAACCGCAAATAACACGCACATCGAAATAAATGATATCGAGAGCGATTATAGAGAACGCACATGATTTAACAACACGAACCCTTTGAGAACGGTGGAGCATCACAGACGGTTTCTTTATATTCCCCGTATGCGAACTTAGGCCCATCGCTCATCCGTGGACAGCGATGAGCGCTATAATTGTGTGCGATGGACAATATCTACCGTGTGTATTTGCTTGATCTGTACTACGGATTTGATATACACCATTTGACCATTAATCTAAGATTCGGTTTGTATACCTAAGCAAATCATGTGGCAATATATATTATTATGTAGACATCAACTATTTATTTTGCTAAATCTGAATTCATCTATATATATACATACGAACTATAATCATAGTTCTAACAATGCACTTATGTAACATCACATAAAATTGTATTGCTAAGGTTGGCATCTGAATTAGAGAAAATTGCACATAACACCAAGGTTTGGTGCAAAAGTTGCACAGAACACAGAAATCAAATCTCTTTTGCAGCTCACCCCAATTTTTTGGCTAATCCGTTGCAGCTAGCCCAAATAGTTGGTTTTGGGCCTTAACAGCTACCTGACATGTGGGCCGAGTACTTTGTACCGTATACCTCCAGCAAAATACATCCGGTCAAGAAAAAAAAAACCAATACATCACGAACTTGTCCCTACGAGAGAAGAACGAGTCAAACATCAGGGGAGAACAGAACGAGTCGTGAGTCGTTCTTCCCCACTCGAGCGGGCGCGGGAGCTCAGCGGACAGGGGCGAGATGAGAGCCGGTGGCGGCGGCGCTCGCGCCGGCGCTGGCGACGGAGGCGGCGGCGGCGGCAGTGGAAAAGGGCGCAAAGGCAGCGGCGGCAGTGGAGGGCGCGGCGGGGCAGGTGCCGCCCGGAGATGAAGGAGTCGACGGCGGCGGCTGCACGCCGGCATTGAGGACGACAGATTACGACGGCCTCGTCTCGTTCAACGGGTATTTTCTCTGCAATTTATGAATTTTACGTCTATTAGATATTGTTTGCTAGGGTTTACCCAAGGCGGAAGAACCCTAGGTTGCCCCCTCCCTCCCTCCCCTAATTTTGGGTTCTGATCCACGTATAAGTGCAATTAATTTCCTTATTTTGTGATGTGGTGTTGTCAGTTGCAAGAATTCTTACATGATTGTGTAATGTGATGAGAGAAATCATGCAGATTGGAGGAGATATTTAATTTCAGGATGCACATGAATTGTAGCTTATATGTACGCATTATTTGTTTATTTTTCGAGTTGTTGCTGTGTGGCTTCACGAATGGTTCAATTAGTAGAAACTGAAACGTTGTTATACAATTGTGCAGGTTGGAGTTCTTTATGGATTTGCAGTCAGGCCATGTTCTGGACACCCAACAAAGTATGAATCAGCCATGGGGATGTGCAGTTTATGGTCAAGAAAGCCAAGTGGAGGGCAACATGGAGTGGCAGCACACGGAAGGAGATGCAGACAAGGAGGAATATGCTAATTTCTCTTGCGAAGATGAAGAAGGCGAGTCTGACAATTATGACGACTTCCTTGTACGCTGTGAAGGTGACAGTGATGTTGAGGCTGTGAAGCCGATGTATGAAGCTACCTACAAGCCAATGATATATCCTGTACCAGGACCACATGACTGGGTTAGAACCGATACACTAGACATAGAACCTCCTCATTTTGCAACCAAACCTGGGAGGAAAAAGAAAAAGAGAAGGCCAAGTGCAGGTGAAGGTCAAGATGGAAGTGGCAAAGTTGCCACTATTACTTGCTCAAATTGTAAGCTAAAAGGACACAGATACACCACTTGTAGCCAACCTCTAAAGCCTCACCTCGCAATTAGGAAGGCAGGGCATAAGGTAATTATATTTTCACCAAACATTATGTCTCATTTTACTGTTGTGTTGCATTATGTTGAAGATCATAATGCTATCTTATTGTTTCAGAGCAATCGAACTCGGCCTGATGCAACTACAGAGCCGACGCCTCCACCGTATGCATCTGCACCTACAGCGCCGACGCCTCCACCACATGCATCAGCACCAACAGCGCCGACGCCTCCATCGTATGCATCAGCACCTACATGCACACCTACAGCAGCTGGAGCACCACCACGCCACCATCCAAGAGAACATGCACCACCATCACGCCATGCTACAGAACCTGCACCACCACGTCGACAACCTCCACCACATGGACAAGCAACACGCAAGCTTCCTTCTGTTCGTGGGACAGGAACTAGAAGAGGTTGGGTCCAACCAAGGCAGAATAGCCCCAACTCCCCAAACTCTAGGTTGTATGGCTACTTCACACCAGGTCGTGACGCGCAGCAACGGGCGGAGGAAGAAATGCAAGAGCAATGAGGCATTATATATGTCCTCGAATTCGTATAACATGTTGTGAGCCATGTAATGATTGCATAATCTGAAGACTCTGTATTTTGTATGTGCTAGGAGACACTTTAGTTGGAACTTGTAAACTCTCCAAAACACTAACACTTTTGGAGTTTGTAAAAGTGCCATGAGTTGGTGCTCTCTATGATAGAGATGATTGCGTGATATCATTTTCTCCATAGTCAGATGTTACATGATGCTGTGTTGATGCTCTATCTGATATAGATGATGTTATGTTGACGCTAAAATATTTGTGCATAACCTCTTTATTTCCCACTGCTATGTTGTCTTTTTTTTTACAAATTGACGTATAATTATGTTATACGGTATACAAATACGGGCCCATATGTCAGATACATGGTTAGAGCAACTCTAGCAGTGCCCGCAACGCTCCGGCACCCGCAAAATTCCGGCGGGAATGCGGGTTGCGGGCCGGGCATCCGCTCTAGCAGGGCCTGCAATTGGGCCGGCCTGCAAAAACGCGTTACGGGCCCCCGCTAATCCCCGCGGCCGCCCCCTACAAGTACGGGCCGGCGGAGCGAGTGCGGGTCGAAACCCTCACTCCTCCGCCGCGAAACCCTAGCCGCCGCCAGCACCTCCGGCGAGCTAATCGGCCCGCGCTGCGTGTAGATCGGCGATGTGGAGCCGCCATGGAGGATGCGGCCACTTCGGCCTAGGGGGTGGGTGGGTCGGAGGCGGAGGCGGCGGCCGCGACCGCGACGACGAGCACACGCGGCGCCGCAAGTGCGGAGGCGGCGGGGGCGGCCGCGACGACGAGGTGGAGAAGAAGAGGAGGAGGAGCATCGGCGCGAAGAAGCGCGCGGCGCTGCGGTGGTGCAACCGCGACGAGTCGCCGCCGCCGAGCCTGCGCGCCTACGCGCCCGCGTGTTCCGCCGGCCGCGCCGCGCCATCGCCGAAGGTGAGGGGAGCTCCCGCGCCGCTCCTCCCTCCCCCGCGTCGTCTGCGGTCGCCCCCAACTCCGGCCTCATCTTCGCGCGCAACGACGAGGAGGAGCGCGCGGCGGTGGCGGCGGCCATCCGCGCGTCGGAAGCCGCGCTCGCGCAGCAGCTCCGCCGCGAGAGGTTGGAGACGGCGATGGCCATCGCGGCCGTGCGCGCGCGCGAGCGCCAGGAGGCCGCGGATCTGGCGGCCGCCTTGGACAATGCGGCGGCGGAGGAGGACGGCCGCAGCGGCATGGACGTCGACGTCGTTGTCCTCGACGACTAGGATGGCACCGCGCCATGGAGGTTGCCCCGAGCTCGATTTTGGCCAAATCGGGGCCGCGCCACCGCGCCGCCCCCGGCGAGCTCGCTCCAGTATATAGGTTTAGTTGTGCGCATATATGCGCATTTTGCGATGTAAATTAGAACGATGTATGAACTATGCTGCGGATGATGAACGCGCGACAATGAAGTTCCCGGGAATTTTCGAAAAAAATTGCAGTTCTATTATTTGCGGGCACTGATCTGCGCCGCGGCCTGACGAACTGCATTTGCGAGTTCAGTCGCCTGGAACTCGTGAGTTCAGTTCTCGCGAATGCGGGCACTGCTAGAGTTGCTCTTAAAGCTCCTAAATCAACTATTTGGGCTAGCTGCAACGTATTGGACAAAGAACTGGGGTGAGCTGTAAAAGAGATTTGATTTCTGTGTGTTCTGTGCAACTTTTGCACCAAACCTTGGTGTTATGTGCAATTTTCTCTCTGAATTAACTTTTATGTATTAATCTAATATCGCCACCGAAAATAATTACATTGTGTCATTGATACGATTTAAAGATTTAAGTAACCATTTCCCACCAAATAAAGATTATTAAAATAGGTTTCCCACACATTTGGTATATTCCATGTACAATAAAATTTGCGGTGACAAGAACTGTATCAATCCTGATCATATAATACACGTCTCCATGGAATCGTACATATATGTCTAGACATTTCAAATGATGACGTCGTATTTGTAGGATCATCATTTGGCCACAATCCCGCATGCATGTGCGATATATTTGGCAGTGGATGCATTCATCCCCATGCAACCTGAATGAAACTTCTTCGAATGAATATACCCAACAACTCTGTGTGCTGTTTTCGCACTCATGACTGCACGGGCAAGAACTTATATATAGCCACCGACATGGTGTCTTTCCTTCATCCATCTTTCCTAGAGTCTCCCACCACCTCTGGCTTCTACTGAATTTGCTCGCCAGGGAATACGATGCAGCCACGAGAAGAGAAAGAGACGATGGAATCTAGCTTGAGAATAGGAGACATCGAGAAAGGAAATTATCTTTGAAGTGGAAAGCGACTAGGAATCTAGGATGTGACATCTCGCTCTGGCTCATATTTTTCATCTCGCTGGCTTATTCAAAAGATGTTGTACTGTTACCCCAGTTGGGTCTCCTCTGTTTGCAGAAATATGCAGTGAAAAATAATCTTGAAGAAATAAAACGATCTTTCTGAATTGAATGTCGTTGCATGTCTCCCTACCACAAAATAGGGAACCCACAGATAAATTTGGCCCAAAGGAAAGCAAACAAGAACGAAGATCGATCATCCCCCCCAACCAAAATCGATCCTGCGGTTCGATCCATGAATGGAGACGATTTCTGCCGCCAAGGTGACGATCGATCTCCTCCTCCCCTGCCGCCGCATTTCCTTCTCTGATCATCTGTCCGAATCAGCGCTAGATTGATGTCCGCCGGGTTTGTGGGGGTGGTGGTCTCCGACCCCTCCCTGCAGGGCCACTTCACGCAGGTCGAGCTCCGCTCCCTCAAGGCCAAGGTCGTTGCAAATCCTAATACATTCTTCTAATTCCTCATCGCCTCTTCTTCTGATTATTCCCAATTCACAATGGCCGCAGTTCCTGTCTCTGAAGAGGGACTCCGGCGGCCATGTCACCACCAAGAACCTGCCGGGGCTCATGAAGAAGCTCAGGGGCCTAAGCGACGTCGTCTCCGAGGACGACATCGCCGTGTTCCTCTCCGAGGTTTTCCCCGACGACGGCCACGAGATCGAGTTCGAGTCTTTCCTCCGGGTACAGGCGATCATCATCGCCAAAGACAATCGTCCAACTTCTACCGTGCTTGATGTTGTCAATGTTGTGTACGTGCTGCAGGAGTACCTGAATCTGCAGGCGAGGGCGGCGAGCTCCGGCGAAGGCGGTAGCGGTACCAAGAGCTCGCCGTCGTCGTTCCTCAAGTCGAGCACCACCACGCTGCTCCACAACCCCAACCAGGCCGAGAAGTCGTCCTATGTCGCGCACATCAACACCTACCTCGGCGACGACCCCTTCCTCAAAAAGTACCTGCCCATGGACCCCGCCGGCGATGACCTCTTCAACCTTGTCAGAGACGGTGTCGTGCTCTGGTGAGATGCCCACTTTCATTCAGCTGTTGTTTTACAGGTTTGGTCAGATACTAGATGATGCGTTGCATGCAGAGCATTTGCTTTTCTGTAAATTATTATGGTTTGAGTCCTGCCAAAGCCTAATAATTCTTGGTTTGTTTAATTAATTATGGTCGACGGATAGCAAATTGATCAACTTAGCCGTTCCGGGGACGATCGATGAGAGAGCAATCAACAAGAAGAGGATCCTTAACCCATGGGAGAGGAATGAAAATCATACACTCTGCCTCAACTCTGCAAAGGCTATTGGGTGTACTGTTGTCAATCTTGGTGCTCAAGACTTGGTCGAAGGAAGGGTACGCATTCATCACTTCTTACCCGCTAACCTGGTTTAATTTAGTTGATATCGAGATTTCCTTTTCGACAGTATGCCAGAACTGTAGATATAGATGTGATGTCACTGAAATTGTGTAATCTTCAATGTCATGTTGAGTGAACACTAGTTATTAGGGAAGGTAAATTTATAATGACTGACCCTAGACCACACTGCTCCACGTTGCAGCCTCACCTAGTTCTCGGATTGATATCTCAAATCCTCAAGGTATATCCAGTAAGTTCCAACCAATGCAACTAGGTATGACGCATCTACATAGTACTACAAGTGTAGAACTGTCTTTAGGACCGTACTTAATTATGATTTATTATACAGATGCACCTTTTGGCAGATCTAAATCTTAAGAGACGCCACAGCTGGTGGAAATTTTTGATGACAGCAGGGTATATTCTAATTTTTACATTATATAATATATCTTTCTATTGATATAATATATATGTGTGTCGTTTATTTTACTCATTATTGTGCAGGATAGAGATGAAGCGCTGAGCTTATCACCCCGAAAAGTTGCTACTTCAGTGGATGAACTACCATCTCAAGAGAGCTGGCTACAAGAAAACTGTCAACACTTCTCTTCTGATGTCAAGGTTCACACAGAAAATAGCCTTGCCCCTTCAAGAATTATTTATAACTCAATCGATTATCTTACAAGCTTGGCTTGGACAGGATGGTGAGGCATATGCCTACCTTATCAAAGCTCTTGCTCCAGAGAATTCCTCCGAGACGGCGTTCGAGACAAAGGATAGTGAGGAAAGGGCGAAGATGGTACTTGAGCAAGCAGAGAAGTTGGACTGCAAAAGATACTTGAGCCCGAAGGATATAACCGAGGCTCTCCAAATCTCAACCTCGCATTCGTCGCGCAAATATTCCAACATAGGTGAGAAATACTTGTCCTGTGTTTGAAGGAGTCTTAATTTGATGGCTTGTCTACTGAAATATGCCAGTAAATATTTTTTTATATTCACCAAAGTGGAATGCATTTTACATGCAGAAATGGCTTGACTACTGACAACCAAACAGATCAAGCTCACACAGACAACGTCACGAGATGATGTCATATTATCTCGAGAAGAACGAACCTTCCGATGTGGATCAATAGCCTCGGAATCGCGACCGTATGTGTACATGTGTTTGAAGATGTCCGAAACGGGTAATATTTCTACAGATGTGGGCTGTGTTTATCGGTATAAACAGATGCGTGATGGAAAATGCCTGTGCAGGTGGGTTCTTCTAGAAGTATTTGACAAAGTCTCTCCTGGATCTGTCAATTGGAAGCAAGCAACGAAGCCTCCGATCAAAATGCCATTCAGAAAACTAGAGAACTGCAATCAGGTTATAAAAATTGGGAAGCAGCTCAAGTTTTCCTTGGTGAATTTAGCTGGAAATGACATTGTTCAGGGAAACAAGAAGTTGATTGTTGGTGAGTTTGTTTTAACAAAATGCACATGATCGTGATTTTTATGAGCTGGCATGAACGCCAAGTGTACTATTTCTGTATCCGTGGAAACCCTCTTAGATGCATAACCATCAAGTGTACTATTTCTGTTAGCACTGTTCATTAATCTAAGATTGAGGAAATTGTGGTGGATAATTTAAGTTTTAAATTCCGTAAGAAATAACAATCGGATATTGCTTATGATACAGCTTCCCTGTTTCTTTTTTCTGCTTCTAGATTGAGATTGTTTTTGAAGAAATCTGGATGGCGTCCCTCATATTAATATCATCTCACATATTCTTTCAGCACTTCTATGGCAACTGATGAGATTCAGTATCCTTCAGTTGCTAAACAAATTGAGATTCCACTCTCAAGGGTGTCAAGGAAAGAAATAACTGATGCTGATATCTTGAGTTGGGCGAATAGCAAAGTGAAGGCATCCGGGAGAATTCTCGAATTGAAAGTTTTAAGGTGATTTCTGTGATTCGGCATTGCTTCTCATCAGTGATTTTTCTGTCTAAATCATTCGAAACTACACTACTAATCAAGGAAATTTTGAATAAATGTTGAAGGTCACCTGCACCCTCGGCATCAGAGAAGCTCTGTCCTCTAACCTTTCAGCTATGATTTATGTGCATATGTTAGTTGCTCAAAATAATTCTCGTTTGCTTCAGGACAAGAATATATCAAGTGGAATTTTTTTCCTTGAACTCCTCAGGGCTGTACAACCAAGGGCTGTGAACTGGAAGGTTGTGTCGAGGGGTGCTCGATTGGTGCGCTCTTGATTCTGTGTGAATTGGGCGTTTCCTTTCCCTACTAACTTTCTGATCTAAGTCATATATACTTACGGCCGCAGATGATGAAAAGAAGCTAAATGCTACCTACATCATCAGCGCCGCACGGAAGCTCGGGTGTTCTGTTTTCCTGTTACCAGATGACATCATCGAGGTAAAAGAGACGTGTCACTGCAAGATTACCGACATGTCGTACATCGCTAAAGATCAACCATATTGTGTTTCCCTTGACCTTACAGTTTCAACTATTTCTCCTACAGGTGAATCAGAAAATGATTCTAACACTGACTGCCAGCATCATGTACTGGAGTCTGCAGAGACCACAGCAGCCCGAAATATCTGAGCCACCAGAAGCATCATGTGCAGCTTCCGATGCCACATCCGATATCGCCTCCGAGGATTCCGCTGCGCTAATCGCACCTTCAGAAGGTGAAGAGGTGAACTCATTGCCTCATAGTAGTGCGCAACATGTCAAGGGGTGATACAACTCCAACTTAACCACGATTGACGATATCTCAGATACTGCTCTCGGGCAGATAACGGTACTGATATGACACCGTAACTGCAGAACCATGATCTGGACTAGTACTTACCCTCCCGTTGTTTTCGTTCGCTGTCTTACTTAGTTTTGCTAGTTAGTGCACATAGTAGTGCTCTGTATATGGTTGTGCTCAATAGAGGTGCTATTTGTTCATTCAATTTTGATCATAATATGGAAAAACTGTACAGATGGACAGATGATGAAAGGTTGTAAGGTTGAGTTGTCAATTGTTCATTTCAAGAATTTCTTGTTAACCAGAAGTAAGCTACAAGTTGTTGTCCAGAAATTAGGCATCACTCTGTTTATACTCTGTAAAGTATTCAGTATGTTAAGTGGAAAATTGAGTTTTCCTTGTGCAGGACCGAAGAGAAACGAACCGTGCAATCTGATTCAGTTTTTTCTTGATAGATTAGTTAAAATGGTTGTTAACCATGTTATGAAGAAATCAAAATATTTCCCAGGCACCACGCGTAGAAAAGCCGTAGAATGTGTTGTCCTGTGGCACCAAATTCGGACGAATTAGCTCCCATACGTTTGTTTTGGAATGCGCCATGCATTGATCTTTTGGGCACAGAGTCATATATTCTGTTCTGAATCAGGGAACACATGCTTGACAGCATTGATAAGGCCCTGCAGTTAGGAAAAGCATCACATATTACCATGTGTAATCACTAAACATGTTGAAGAATTAGTTACTAAACAAGGAAATCATATTACCTTCTGCTTATCTGAAATTATTGTCCACGGTGTAATGTTAACAATGCCAAGATCAGACTTCAGAGTTTCTAGAAACCAGGTCCAATTTTCTGTATCCTCCACTTCAATTGCTGCAACTGCTATTGGGAATATGCAGTCATTTGGATCCATGCCAACTGCAGTCAGCAATTGTCCTCTGTACCTTGTCTTAATGTGACAACCATCAACAAAAATTACTGGTCTACATCCTTGAAGGAACCCCAACTTGCATGCTTGTAGGCTCATGTAGCACCTCTTGAACCTGGCATCATCATCAAGACAAAGGTAGAAGCTAGTTCCTGGATTACTTCTCCTTAATTCTTGGGCATAGTCCCAAAGCAACTTGTACTGCCCTTCCTCATCACCATAGATCATTTTTAAGGCAAGCCTTCTAGCCCTCTGTAGCTTTGATCTCGCAGGTGTCATGTTCCAGTCCTTCTGAACAATCCTAGAGAAGTTCTTCATGTTCATATCTTGATCAGCCCTGAAGCTCTCCAAATACATCTCTGCAAGGAAAGTAGATGTGAATGCATGCACCTTCCATTTCTTGCTGCAAGTGTGCTCACCCACAAACTTTTTGATCATGAAGCACTTGGTTCTGCTGTCATATGATGCCCACAAGTACCACGAACAGTCCTCTTCACATCTTGCATTCAACCTTTTCTTATCATTGACTGGCAATTTGATATCCTGTCTGTTTAGGCAACTGTACGCTTTTATTGCTTTCCTCAATACCTCCACTGATTCAAATATTTGTCCTACATGGAACTTTGGATCCTTCAGGTCAGCTTCTCTAAATGTCTTGAATTTCATTGGAATTAGTTCATCCTCTGACTCTGGTCCCCAAAGGTCCTCTTCATCATCATTCATATGAGCCTCTCCCTCTGAATTTTCTTCTTTGGCAATCTTCTCCTTGCCTTTTTTCAGAAGAGATAACTGCTTTGACCTTGTTGCAAATCATCTTAACCTCCTTGCTATCTTCATGGTCTACACTATCTTCAAACAGATCATCATCACCATCACTGATTGCAAAGTCTGAATCCACAAGCTCCCTAGGATCATAGTCTGAATCTTCTGCATCAGACTGTTCTGCAGTGTCTCCATCCTTATCAAATTCAGGGGTTTTCTGATTTCTATTCCTTTTGCTCAGCCTAGTTCTACCAGCAACACACTCTTCATCATCTATATTCTTTTCTGGATAGATGATTTGTATTGGAACAGGGCAATCTTTCTCAACTGTTTCAGTTACAGGACTTTTACCAGCTTGACTTGGTTTTGCAGGGCTAATAACTGGAGGCAGAGTAGCTACTGGGAATTGCACTACATCATCCAAGTTCATACGCCTTAAACTCTGATCATGATCCACATACAAACTGATAAAATTATACCCAATTGACACAAATGTTGTCATTTGTTGAGTGTCATACTCATCTCTGATCTCTCTTAATCCATTCCTCTGAATGGACAACAATGGCACACAGTAGTGTATTTTCATCCTCCCTGCCATCTCATATCCAATCTCCTCACTATCTTCTCCAGCATCAAAGGTGACCATGTGACAGAATCTACATTATCATACCATATGATATGACCATCTACATAACTCCTGTTCTCTCCACTGCAAGAAAGTACACATCATGGTTGATTTCAATTGAAAGTAACTGCTGCGTCCTGCCACAACAATACATTCTTTCGATCACAATTTTGATAATCAAATAAATTAAATAAAAACACAGGAGGAACATGAACATCACAAACCAAATGCTTTGGATCAAATCGAACAGAAACCAGTCTCCCAACAACAACCCATAAACCCTACCCTAACCCTGCCGAAAACCCTACCTCTGGAGATGCCCTCACGTACCCAAGAAAACATCAATTTGGGAAAGATAGTACCCTACATAAATGATTCGACCCGCACTATCTGCCAAAAGCCATGATTTTCGCGCAAGATTGCTTCCAGTTCAGGGGCTTACCGTACACGGAGCGGGAGCTCCTTCCGACCGCCGACGAGGCGACATCGCATCCACCCCCAACACCCGAGGTGGGCTGCGGCAACCCCTCTCTGCCGGAACTCTTCGACGACGACCCTCGGGCAACTGGTCGCAACGGCCGTCGCGTCGCGTCGCCTCATGCCGTTCCCTCTCCCTCCTCCCCTCTGCAATTCTGCAATTTGATCGACCAAAGCAGAGTGGTGACCATCCTTCGGGGAAAATTTGCAAAAAAAAAACCCTCCTTAGGAGCGCATCGACGGCTCCGCAGCTTACGTGTCCTGACCATTGGGTCCCGCACAACGCCACGTCCGCCAGTACGCAGCAGCTCCTGCCCGCGGTCACCGTCTCTGTTATCGCTGCTCGTCTTCGATTATCGTAAATCGGTATTCCCTGAGTACGGTGACCAAAGTGATCATGACTACAAGTACGTGTACTAACCGTGTATTTTACTCTTTATTTTTTCTTTTCTTTTCTGAACCTCACGGGTGACTAACGGAAGAGATAACTGGGACATGACGGCGATGGCAAATGAGCACAAAAAATGCTTTGTCTTTGGTATATAAGCACAAAGGCTTTGTTTGATGGCAAATGGGACATTGAACCGCTCGTCAGTGGTATATAAGCAATTTTCTCTTCTAGTTTTTTTAGAGAGTTGAGGCCTACTTGTTAGGCAAAGGCAGCGTTGTGCAGTATGGCCTGCAAAGATTAGTGTCTAGCAAAAGCATGGTAGCAGAAAGCTCATCCCTCGCACATTAGGGCATGTATAATGGTTGATAAGGCCGTCTTATCATTAACCTGCCACGTAGTTTAGATATGACAACAAAATATGATCTACAATAGGTTATTTTTAGCCTTATCTTTAATAACCAGATATCCCTAAAATTGTGGTGAGAGAATTGTGCTAAGAGATCATGTGCTAAGAGATGATCTCTTAGCTAAGAGAAGACAAACCTCTTTTTTTCGTTTCTCTCTCCTCCAACTCAGCAATCATCCTACATGGCAATCATGCGTAGATGGGCCAAGTAGACAACCAACACCCACCTCGACTCGACTATGTAGGCCGTGATGTTACTCCGGGCAGCTGCTTCGGCCACGATGCCGCTCCGCTGATGTCGCTAATTTTCTACAACTAGTAGGCTTTGGCGTGTTGGCATGGAGTTCCCTTGGGTGAATATTTTAGTTGTCTTACTTATATAGGTTATAGAGTTGAAAAATAAATTGCATTCGGTTTTATACTTGACCAACTAGTTGTTTTTACATGTCATATTTTTATTTTATTTTTGGTCGAAATAAGCTGGCACATAAATCATCATATCAGCAGGATTATCATGAGTACTTATTTTGCATACCTTCAGCTTTACGTTGTGCAACAACATCACGCTCCGCTTCGGCCCAAGCCTCCGGCGACGGGCCTCGCTCCGCTCCGTCAGAACTTAGCCGCCCTTTAAATGAATTTGGATCACCACAAAATAACAATTTTTACCCTCTCTGTTTCTTTTACTTGTATATGAATTTCTTCTTTGCCTCTATAAAGCCCGACGTGTAGAGGTGTGTTATCCTCTGCATTTCATCGGTTCCACTCATCTCCGGCAGTCTTTTGCCCATAGAAGGCTGCAGGAGGGACACCAAATCTTCTAAAGTCGTGTAGTTTTTGGTTTACGCGTTAGTTTTTTTTCTCCACTGCACGGTGGAGACGGCGTTGTGTAGAATATGGTCTCCCATATGCCAATTCGTCACAGTGTGGCCTTACGGCTGATGTCGAGGAACAAGTGCTATTTTGTTTTCTACCTTTGCGGCCTTTCGTGATCTTGGTATTCTGCTTTGGTGGTCTAGTAATGAACCAGCGGTGTGACAACCTGCCTTGTAAAGGGTGTTTTCCTCGGCCATGGTGTGTTCGGTTGTCTAACCTTTACACCCCTTGTGGTGGGTAGACCATGTGGCAATCCAACACCTACAAAGTTATTATCCAAACTTGCGCGTGTAAGATCTTTCAAAACTTTTTGCTGGGTGCGTGGTAAAACATTAATACGCGGTAGGCGGAGGTGGATATGTTTCCTTCATAGTGCTTTTATGTAACTTTACAATTGGTTGACATTTTGTGTTGGTCTCTTTGTTTTGGTTTGTTCGATCTGTTGGAACGTATTCGCTTAAATAACGAAGCCAAACTGCTGGTCTCAAAAAATATTAGAATCCCATGTTCTCTTATCGTGATTGTCAAAACAATTGTAGACACACTAATTTTGAGTAAAACGCAAAGTTTGCATAGTAGTATATGACTAGGCCTGAAGCAAATGGCTGCAATCGTCAGTTTTTTTTTTTCGAAAATGCGAAGACCCGGGCTGTGCATCGATTGGTGCATACTGCCAATCCAATCTATTGCACTAATGAAAGTTTGTTTGTAATGATCAATTGATACTCATTAAGGATGGCAATTTTATCCATGGGTACGGGTATCCGCGGGTACCGTACCCGTATGGGGAGGGTATGGGCAAATTTTTTACCCATGGGTAGTACCCATACCCTACCCGTCAAGTCGTGGGTAGGGCATGGGTACAACTCTATACCCGTGGGTATACCCATACCCTACCCGCTTATAATGACATATGGATCCTATTCGGTTGACATACTAGATACAACCATGAGATTACGATTTCCAAAGTTAGATAATTGTTATGTGTTTATCTACCAGTTACTGAGTTGAGATAATTGATTTTTTTTATCAAATGTGCTACCAACGAATGTATAAGTGTGAACAATTTGTGTACTATTTAATTTACCCAACGGGTACCCAATGGGTACGGGTACCCGCCGGGTATGGGTATGGGTATAATTTCATCCCCGTGGGTAAGGGTATGGGTAGAATTTTATACCCATAGACTATATGGATATGGGTATGGTATTGCTCTACCCTGCCCATACCCTACCCATTGCCATCCTTAATACTCATGGAGTATATACTCCTGCATCCAAGACGTCACACACGGGATCTTCCGCGGTGCGCTGCCGAGGTTGGCGGCAAGAAAAACGATGTAATCTAACTCGATCTGTTAATGGAGAGAATGACCTGGCTGTTGGTAGATATACGTGTATTAGTTTTCGGCTAGTTCTTGTACAGCCGGGGCGCACCAGAAAGCATGTGAACGTGCATGATGTATGTCTTGTGACGATTAACCTGACCACGTCACCAGTCCAGCATACGTAGCTACTGCGTACGTCATGATTACCGATCTGTGTGCTAAATGTGACGATCATCTCCGCTGATGAGTGTCACTCACTGTCGGTATTACGTACGATCCTACAGTTCGTGTAATTAATATTACAATCCTTCTCAGCGGGCATAGAGTTTTTTTTTTTTTGAATTGTGGCATAGAGTATTTAGCTAGTTATCAATGAAAAGTGAACCTATGCACTTATGTCACACGCTCAGTCAAAAGAAAGAATATGCGACTAAGTAGCCGTTCGACACGTACACATTGTCTTAGCTAACCTCGTGGATTTTTTCCAAGTAATTGTTTGTACCTTCAAAGCTTTATAGATTGTAGTTTTCCATTCTTACGACAAGATATGTCACTGAACTATATCTGAGCTACCACATATTAGCCATACGTGCAATTAATGAAAATAATGTGCAAGAAAAGAAACAAGATGATGGCATATATAGTTCTAGTCGTGGCTATAGTGTTTTTTTTTTCCGAAAAGAGGGTGTGGATCCTCAGCCTCTGCATCAAAGTGATGCACACAGCCTCCGCATATTATTAAACGTTCCAGTAATATTTAGGTTTACAAATCATGAGTCACATAACGTGTCTACAAAGATCAGCCACATAACAATGGCTATAGTGGTTGTAGTAGTATAGTAGTACTCAAAGATGTTGGTTGTGGAATAGTCGAAGTCACACGTATTGGTGGGTAGACAAAAGCAAGATACATATCCAAACGAAAAGACATAAAAACGAAAACATCATGCATTAGCAGGAGATGCCCAATCGCTAAGCGGGCCATGACAAGTTCCCGTTGTGATAGAGGCTCTCCCAGCATTACCAGTACATATAGACTTGGTTGCTAGCGAGAGACCACGTTCCTTTCCATGTTTATTATTTCTAGTACTGTCTTTATATGTCAAAAGGCTGATTTAGTGCCACTAGTAGTCCTCTAAAGAAATGTCAAAAGCTGGTGTAATTGGGCAACCAATCCGGGGACCATTACTGAGTGGGCATGTTGTGGAAGCGCAACACACACATGCACATGTATGCCGACCGCATCGGTTTATACATTCGGCATTATCGGACGCTCAGGATAATTCCCCAGGATCCCCTGGTCCCCAGCAGGACACGTGCCCCTAAAACTGGATTAATCCCGTTTTGTTACACAACGTCTTGTTTTGCTGTACAACATCCCACTTTTGCTGCATTTGTAGCAAAAAACGGTTCGTCCACAAAACATAAAGAAAAAGGCTGCTCTCGTCGAAGACCTCGTCGGGACCTCGCCGGAGACCTGGTAGCAAAAAAATGTGCTACTGTAGCAAAACTACATGACGGTTGTAGCAAAAAATAAATTGTGCTATGTAACAAAACCGACTTCGTCCGAGACGTTGTCGGAGATTCTCGCCGGAGACCTCGTAGCAAAATCTTTATACTATTATAGCAAAATAGCAGAACTTTTGTAGCAACAAAATTCGTCCTATTGTAACAACGTAGCAGCACCGGGGACTCGTAGCACCGCCGCCATCCATATATAGCAAACGCCCATGGACGGTAGCATTGTGGTCGCCCATGGGAGCACCCGTCGTAGCCTTTCGAAGCACCACCCGACGCCTCTGGAAGCAGATGCCGTACTGATGGAAGCATCTCCATAACCGGTGAATGCACCGCCGATCGGTGATGTACAGCACCGTCGATGTAAGCTCCCAGCACCAGCTGTAGCTGGTTGGAGCACCGCCGGATGGTGTTGGCAGCACCCACCGTAGCTGATGGCGGAAGACCATCAACTGTCTCGCGCAAAACGGTGCTGCCATCGAACAACCATGGGCGGACCCCTTAAGCCAGCGGCCAGAGCCGAGGACGATCGCGAGGAGAAAGGAGAAGGTGCGCAGCTGGGCTGCATGTGCTGGAACTAGCCGAGGAGCAAGGAGAAGGTGCGCAGTGCGAGCCTCTCGCAGCTCGCTGGGCGGAGGGAGATGGGGGAGAGAGGAGCACAGCGGGATGGAGGTCACGGGCGCGGGTGAGGGAGGCGCGGAGGTGGGGAGGGCCTGACCATGCCGGGCGGCACCAACTCGCCAGATTTTAACTGTAGAGGTCAACTCGCCAGAGTTTTGCAGGTCGTGGAGATAATGTCCACGAGGATGGGTTCTATGGAGTGCTGCAGCAAGTTCCAGAGCGCGCGGCAGGGGAAGACCACCGGAGCGCGGCGGCGAAAAAAGTCACCGTATAGTGCATTATGGTGGGGGCGGGGGGGTAGCACTAGCACGGGAGTTGAGATGTGGAAGAAAGAGATGTGGTGGGAGCTCAACTGGATATTTCTCTCGTTACCAGGGGACACGCGGCAAGCGCCGGAGGCGGGGGACGCAGCGCGCGCGATCCCCCGGCTGTACCATAGGGTTTCCCCTATACTATGGTGGTATGCCGAGTGTGTTCGGTCCAAGGGACTCGGCAAAGCTGGGACTTAGGACAACTCCAACGCACCGACCCAACGGACCTCATTTGGTCCGTTTTTCATCCGTTTGGGTCAACAAACGGACAGTGCTCCGTCCCTGTCCGGCCTTTTCTGGCCACTGCACCCAACAGGCCGACCCATTTCGTCCACCCCTTTATTTGGACAACAGATTTCAAAATAATTTTCAAATAGGCAATGGTAGCAAAATAATAGTGCCATATAGGCATCAACATAGTCACCAAAAAGAGGAGCCAGGTCCCATTTGCCTCGGCATCACATAGTACCCAAAAGATGAGCCTGAGGCCCCATTTTGCCCTATTTTCAATATTGTTTATGGGCAACACACAATTGAGATGCATCAAACATGTCGGTCCATGAAGATCTTTTGCTTCTTCTCGTGCCATGCCCGTTTCCTCGGGGTCATGCTGTTGATATCGGCCATCATGATCCGGGACTCCTCGTGGAGCATCGCCTGCTCCGCTTCCATGGCCCTAGACCGAGCATTGGTCTCGTCAATCTCGAGCTTCTTCTTTTGTAAATCGAAGAAGTTCTTCTTTCTCTCCTCTCTCTCCCGCCGCTTCCTCTCTTCCCTCTCCTTCTTCTCCTTACTTGCCTTGTCCTTTTGAGTTATGAACCCTTTCAAGGTCTCTTGCAGTGTAAGTGCCATTGCATCACGCTTGGCCTCCATCTTGGAGCTTCTTTGTCCCCTCGGTCATTTCCCATCATTTGGGCGAACGGCCTTATCCTTGTTGGCCATGGAGTCCCCTCCTCTCTTCATGCTTGCGATGAGGTCCTTCCATTTTGGACAATCCTTAAGCTCATTCCAACAATGAGTCAAGGTAAAAGGTTTGGCCCCATGTTGGACCTTGAATGTTTCCAAAGCTTGAAGAACCTATTTGATAACCAAAATTGCAACACATAATGATATGGATAGTATGACTTGAATGAATGGAGAAAATGATCGAAGACATACCAAATCTGACACCCCAATGCCACTCACGGGCCGGGAAACAACATGCTCGTAGGAGCCGACGAACTTGCTACACTCCGATTGGATGAAACCCCATCTCTTCGAGAGTAAACACTCATTCCGTGTACTCTCGAATGGTCGGCCAAGATCCCGGGTTGTATGAAACTTCCGGTGTTTATGGAAGTAGTCATAGCACCTCTTCCAAAATGTTTGCCCCTTTTGCTCGGCCCCCCTGATTGGATCTTGCCCAATCTCCATCCATGCTTCACAAAGCATGATGTCTTCCGCTTGAGAGTAGGCCACGGGCCTTTGCGAGACCGACCTCTTTTGCGCGGGCCGCTTGGTGAGCCAGCTCATCGGCGAAAAATGGCTCCTCGTCCATGTTCATGGACTCCTCGACTTCAACCTCGTGGGTCTGGGTCTCCTGGCCACCTTCATTGATCATGTAGGCCATGAACCCCTCCTCATAGCCATGGCCGTTGTCGTCGTAGTACATCGGGTCATTCGGGGAGAGCGGGGTCATTTCGTCGAGCAGGTTCCGCGCGGCGGGGAGATCGGCCGTAGGAAATGGCTCGCGAGTGCGTTCCTCCGGCTGCCAGCAAGTACCCCACGAGAGGGGCCGCGTTCAGATCGAGGGATCCGGAATCAGCCATGTCCAATGAGGTGGAAAATTTTGACCCTCCGGCTATGGTGGGGGCGTGGCCGGGTAGATAGCCATATATTGGCGAGCCTGACGTGCCGGAGACTAGGACTTTGGCGGTCGTGCTGAAGAGGCGAAGCTCGCAGCAACCGCGACAACCCCCATGTCCAGCGTCGGCGGTTGGGCGAACCCTCGCATGAGGAGAGCCATGGTCTTCACGGCGCTGGCCTCGAGGTCTGCTGCGGCGGCCGCGGCCTGCGCCTCCTCGGCCTTGCTCTTCGTCCTCTTCCTCCGCATGCCCCTCTTCTCCGTCTCGGCCTTTCTCCTCGTCGGTGAGCACTTTCCTCGGCCTCTTCAGATTCGTAGCGGCCGGTGGGGATCCGGTGGTGTCCTCGGCGGCCGGTGGGGCTGAGGTGGTGCGGAGACGAGTAGTTGGGTGCTTTCCTCGTTGGCGCCACCGCCAGCCATGGGGTTTAGGCGGGAGGAGCGAGGGAGATGGCGGGAGGGGAAAATGGCAAGTGTGAGGATTGGGTCACTGTGGGCGGGCCAGGGGGGTGAAGTGGTGCAGACTCCGCGCGGCGTCCAGACACGTCCGTGCAGACGCAAATCCGGCTCAAATTTGGGACGGAATTGGGTCGCCTCAGATGAAAAACAGACGTCAGTCTATTTGCGTCAGTGTGTTGGGCCCTGGTTTCCACCGAAACGGACCGAAACAGAGCAAAACGGGCCAAATGTTAATGGTAGAACAATAATAGTGCCATATATGCATCAACATAGTCACCAACAAGAGAGCTAGGTCCCATTTTCCTCGGCATCACATAGTATCCAAAAGATGAGCCCGAGTCCCCATTTTACCCTATTTTCAACATTGTTTATGGGCAACACGCAGTTGAGATGCATCAAACATCTCGGTCAATGAAGATCTTTGCTTCTTCTCGTGCCATGCACATTTCCTCGGGGTCATGCTGTTGAGGTCGGCCATCATGATCCGGGACTCCTCGTGGAGAACGCCTGCTCCGCTTCCTGGCCTAGAACGAGCATTGGTCTCGTCGATCTCGAGCTTCTTCTTTTTTAAATCGCAGAAGTTCTTCATGTTCTCCTCTCTCTCCCGCCGCTTCCTCTCTTCCCTCTCCTTCTCCTCACTTGCCTTGTCCTTTTGGGTTATGAACCCCTTCAAGGTCTCTTGCAATGCAAGTGTCGTTGCATCGCGCTTGGCCTCCATCTTGGAGCTTGTTTGTCCCCTCGGCCGTTTCCCATCATTTGGGCGAACGGCCTCATCCTTGTTGGCCACGGAGTCCCCTCCTCTCTTCATGCTTGCGATGAGGTCCTTCCACTGGACAATCCTTGAGCTCATTCCTACAATGAGTCAAGGTAAAAGGTTTGGCCCCATGTTGGACCTTGAATGTTTCCAAAGCTTGAAGAACCTATTTGATAAACCAAATTGCAAACACATATTGATATGGATAGTATGACTTGAATGAACGTTGAAAATGATCGAAAATATACCAAATCCGACACCCCAATGCCACTCACGGGCCGGGCAACAACATGCTCGTAGGAGTGATGGCGTGGATCACACGTTCGCTGGGAGACCCCAAGAGGAAGGTATGATGCAGCAAAGCGGCAGTTTTCCCTTGATTACAAAACCAAGGTTGTCAGATCCAGTAGGACTTGGAGAAGGCTTAGCGAGGTGTCAATCTACTCTGGCGCTTGTAGATCAACGCGGACCTGCACACAATCACAAACAAGCACTAGTAGAAAACAACTTATAGGTAAGGTGCTTACCTGTGGCGCACCAGCCTGCCGTGCGCCACTAGTAACTTACCTGTTGGCGCATCTAGCAAGGTGTGCCACTGGTAAGCTACTTATCAGTGGCGCACCAACGACCCAGTGAACCAAATATGAGGCGTCCGTACTGGCCGGGTTGCTGGGCCCTTACCAGTGGCGCATGGGGGTGAGGTGCACCACGGGTAAGGGAGAGTTAGGGTAGTAGGCCGGCCCGGCCGTCGCATGCTCGATCCCCATTTCTCTTCTTCCCCGACCTCGATCCTCTCCATCTTCGTGCCCGCGTCCGTCGCCCAGCCCGCGTCCGTCCCCCTCCCTCCGCCGCCCCGCCCGCGTCCGTCAAGCGCATCTCCTGCGTCCGCCGTCGCTGTCACCGAGCCGTCCGCCGCCGCCGCTCGTGATCCTCCGCCCTGCTCCTCGTGAGGTACGCCGCCCCTCCTCCTCCTCCGCCCCACTTCTGCCCCTGCTCCTCCTCGATCCGCGCCCTCCTCCGCCCCTCCTCCTCCCCTGCTCTGCCCCTCCGCCTACCGCTGGCACACCCCCTTCCACCTCTTGCCCGGCGCCGCCCTCCCTCTCCTGCCCCGGCGTGGTCCCCTCTACCTCCTTCCAGGCGCGGTGACCTCCACCTCCTCCGCCACGCGCGCCCGCCCCACCCGCCTGCACAGCCTCAACCCACATGCCCGCACAACCTCACCCCACCCGCACGCCACCTCCACCTCCCGCTCCGTCCACCACCGCTCCTCGTGAGGTACGCCGCCGCCCCTCCTCCTTCTCCAGCCCGCCCCTCTTCCGCCCCCGGTCCTCCTCGATCCGCGCCCTCCTCCACCCCTGCTCCGTCCCTCCGCCTACTGCCGGCACGCCCCCCTTCCACCTCCTGCCCGGCGTTGCCCTCCCTCCTCCTGCCCCGGCGCGGTCCCCTCTACCTCCTTCCCGGCGCGGTCACCACCACCTCTTCCGCCGCGCGTGCCTGTCCCACCCGCCTGCACAGCCTCACGCCCTCACCCCACCTGCACGCCACCTCCACCTCCCGCTCCGGCCACCACCGCACGCCGCCTCACCCCATCCATGAATGCATGAATTCTTCAAAGATAAAATGATAATCTGTGCAGCTTGAAATCATCCAACATTGCTTGAAAATAATTGTAGTGGTGGCCGACAGTGGTGATTTTTGTGTTGAATATGTTTATGTTGCCGTTCGGAGATGCCGGACGGGGTTTGAAACCTTGAGATAGTTAGTTTGCTCTAATGATTCTTTTATTATGTATAGCTTTGCACGATATGTCTTGGTATACTGGTATGAGGGAAAAAATTAGGAGGGATGGAGCCGCGTGTATGGATGCCAGATCCATATTGATGGGATCAAGTGCTGGGTTGGCCAGTGGCCGTCCGGGGGAGCAGGCGGCGCGTGCCGACGATTATTTTGCGATCGAGGAGTACGGGCATCGTGCGTTAAAAAAACTCAACTTCCCCACGGATCGTCACCGCGCGGCCGATCTCGCGCCACCAAGTCTATGGAGAAGGAGCACCGCAGGGCCGAGGAGAAGATTGCACAGCGCAACGCTCGTCCCCAGGACGACCCGCTGGTGAGGAGTCTCATGCAGGACCCGGATCTGCTGGCGTATCAGTACGAGATGTTTGGGTCACAGGACGCCGGTGCGGGACCTTCCCACGGCGCCGCTCCTTCCCAGGTGAAGGAGGAGAGTTTCAGCTGGGACGAGGAGGAGAAGGAGTTCGATATGTCAGATGACAGGTTCTGGAGAACGTAGCACAGTTAGCACATGAGGATGAGGCCAAAGAGGCCGAAGAGGCAGCCAAGAAGGCTAGGGGTGGCTAGCTAGATGATCGAGCACTTATCATATCAGAGTTGATGTTTAAACTGTTTAATATAATATGCAACTTATTGTATTAGAGTTGATGTTTAGACTGTTTTAAGTCTACTATGATCTAAACTTAATATGTGTTTAATATATGCTTCGTATTCGAGTTTATGATGTGTTATGCGTGGTCGTGAATTGAAAAAGCTGATGATTTAAACTATGCCACGGTAAAGGCAAGGAGATTGTCTACACTGCCTTGTAGTGTATATAATTGGAGTGTTTGTATTAATACATGGTTTTGTAGATACTCTTTTTGCCTTGTTTTGCACGGCAATGATATATGATGCTTTCCATTGTTGATGTAGTGTAGTTATCTATTGTGTTATGCATGGTTTATCTTTGTTTTGTTTTTTTCTTAGAATGCAGATGATTAAAATGTTGTGGCACTAGGTGGTAGGCCTGCATGTCTTGTGAGCCTTGTGATATGCACAAGTACAAGTCTTGCGCATCATACTTGGCTCACAAGATTCTGTAGGTCTATTTGTGTGTCCGACCTAAGTATGAGGCGCAAATCCAAATCATTTTTGGTTAGTTTTGTATTGTGTTTTTGATAATGCCGATGATTAAAATGTTGTGGCACTATGTGATTCAGGGTGGTGCTAGCGAACCTTGTGATATGCACAAATAAACATTTTGTGCATCCTACTTGGTTCGCTTGCTCCGTCCCTGAAATGTGTGTCCAATTTAAATATGTATGAGGCACAAATCCGAAATCATTTTTGTTTCTCCTCTCTTTTTCCGAATGCTGATGATTAAAATGTTGTGTCACTAGGTGGTAAGCATGCAGGTCTTGTGAGCCTTGTGATATGCACAAGTAAAAGTTTTGTGCATCATACTTGGCTCACGAGATCCTGCAGGTCTACTTGTGTGTCTGACCTAAGTATGAGGCACAAATCCAAGTTATTTTTGTTTAGTTTTGTAATGTGTTTTTGATATTGCCGATGATTAAAATGTTGTGGCACTATGCGATTCAGGGTGGTGCTAGCGAACCTTGTGATATGCATAAATAGACATCTTGTGCATCCTACTTGGTTCGCTTGCTCCATCCCTGAAATGTGTGTCCAATTTAAATATATATGAGGCACAAATCCGAAATCATTTTGTTTCTTCTCTCTTTTTCCGAATGACGATGATTAAAATGTTGTGGCACTATGTGATTCAGGGTGGTGTTAGCGGACCTTTGATATGCACAAATATACATCTTGTGCATCCTTTACTTGGTCCGCTTGCCCCGTCCCTGATCAATGTGTGTCCAATCTAAATATGAGGCACAAACCCGAATCATTTTTGTTTATTCTCTCTTTTCCGAATATTGATGATTAAAATGTTGTGGCACTATGTGATCCCCGTCTTCTCACCGTGATTGCGGTTCTCCTACATTTCGTTCTAGTTGTCTAGGAGACTAGCTACTTCCTTTGTAATATGGTGATAAAGTACTTGTAATGCAATCGATGATGAACTTGCTATTCGATGAACTTGCACACCGTGATGAACTATGATGAACTTGTCTATTATACTATACTGTGTATCTATGTATACTGTATTGTAAACTGTATAAAGTACAAATACGCATACAGCGTATTAAAAAAATTGATTCCTGAAAATACAGAAAATCTTACCAGTGGCGCATCCCTAAACTACCAGTGACGCACTATCTACCATGCGCCACTGCAAGTACTTACCAGTGGCGCATCAGGCCTGGTGCGCCACAGGTAATATATATACTAGTGGCGCATCTACCAGTGACGGGGTAGCCGTGACGCACCCTGATGCGCCATTGGTAGGCATAGCAGGTGCGCCACTGGTAAGGTTTTTTTCCACTAGTAGAGTACTTTGCCCAAACGAAAACAGAGAGGTTGTCAATCTCTCCGGCTTGCCGAACACAAAGAATTAAATGTGCAAGTGTAAAATATGAAGAGAGTGAAATATGACCAGCAAGTAAATGATGATGAAAAGCTATTAAAATGGTTGTAAGCAATGTAGGAAAATAGGAACGGGGTCCACAGTTCACTAGAGGTGTCTCTCCAAAAGATATACATGATGAGTAAACAAATTACAGCATGGCAATTGACAGAATTGTGGGCGCATAGCAATGCTATCATAAAACAATATAGTTCACCGTATCATCTAATATGGGTATTATGTCAAAATACATAGACCGTTTTCCAACTGCATCTATGACTAATAATCCACCCCGGGATCGATATCCAACATGTCACCTAAAATTATTAAGTGCAAGCAACAAATCATTGCAATAAGGAAAGTGCATAATGTAAGCAATATAAATAACACAATGAAATCACACCGATGTTTTCTCCCTATTGGCAACATCACATCTCTTGTCTTAATCGTTTCTGTCAGCCCGAGCTCAGACAAGAGAGACATGAACCCACTATCTAGCATAAATACCCCCTCATACAACACTAATAATTACTTGGCCAAAGCATCCACTAGCATCGCAGAGCATGCAAGATCATAGATAAAACATAACACAAGATGAACAAAGTAATGACTTCCACAATTCATTGGATCCATGCAAACACAATCATGAAGCAATTACAATTAATACGATCTTGATCATGATAGGCAGCTCACAAGATCTAAACAATGGAGTACAAGGAGGAGAGACAACCATCTAGCTACTGCTATGGACCCGTAGTCCCGTGGTGGACTACTCACGCATCACTCCGGAGACAGGCATGGTGGTGTAGATGCCTCCGGTTTCGATTCCCCTCTCCGGCAAGGGTGCCGGGAAGAGCTGCAGAACCCTCCAACACTAGGGTTTGAGATGGCAGCGGCCTCGGACATCTTCTGGAAATATGATCGGCCTCCCCAGTGTTTTTAGGTCAGGGGTGAATTTATAGGCGAAGAGGCGGCGCGAGGAGGCGAGGGAGGTGCCCAGGTGGGCCTCAGCCACGACCTGCCCCTGGGCCGCGCCTGGGTGGCACCTGGAGGCTGGGTGCCTCCCCTCCGACCGTCCTTCGGGTTCCGTCTTCATTTCATATTGGAAATAATTCCCGTAAATTATCAGCGCAATCCGAGAAACTTCCCAGAACAACTTTTCTGAAACAAAGAGACAGCAGAAAACAGGAACTCGCACTGGGCATTTTGTTAATAGGTTAGTTCCACAAATCATGCCAAAATGATATAAAACATGTGGCACCGATATATAATTAAGCATGGAACATAAAAAATTATAGATACGTCGAAGACGTATCAGCATCCCCAAGCTAAACTCCTACTCGTCCTCGAGTAGGTAAGTGATAACAAAATAATTTTTGAAGTGACATGCTACCAATCACAATCTTGATCATATAATCATGTAAAGCATATGAATTGAATGCATTGATCCAAAACAAAGGTTCATTGAATGAAACAAACAATGATTAACCAGGTGTAACATCTAAGCAAGAATTCACTAGAAAACATCACTTTGGAGATTTAAAAGCATAACACTTGACAATGATTGATATCTCACAAAGCAATATTAATTCAACAAAGGAGTTTGGCCAACACAAAGGAGATTTAAGTTTTCAGCAAAGAGCTTCAACTTGCAACTTGTTTATCTCAAGATAAAGTCAATACAAAGTTTTCACAGTTAGACACAAAGATAACATGAAGTAAAACATGAACCAAAGTTGATACCAAGTGATTGCTTGAGGGAGTTAAGAAGGAAGAGGAAGACTGACTCAACATAAAAGTAAAAGAAAGGCCCTTCGCAGAGGGAAGCAGGGATTAATCATGTGCTAGAGCTTTTATTTTTTGATTTTTGACAGAAGTAAAACAATTTGAGATATGCATACTTTCGTCAACGACTTCATAGCAGAGAAACTAGCTAGTCCCCCATTTCAAGCAAGGCTTTTAGACTTGTGAGAGCAGATGGTTTTAGAGGAATGAGTACATTCCTCTTTCTCCTTTGTTTCACCACTAACCAATGTTGAGATGATTTCTCAGATTTCATTGTGCGGAGGAGAATGGTGAGTTATATTTATATTTTGCTTAAGCCGCTCTCGGGTTGATTCAAGTGAGCACGTAAACCATCAACACCGGGTGAAAGGGGGGAAATGACCTTGATTGTCACAGGTTATATCTAGCTTTCTACTGCTTCCTCATGAGCTTAAAAACAGAGGCACTAAAAGGAGAATTTTGAAAGTTTAAAGATACCACATGAAAATTTTACTTGGAGTGGCAGGAAATACCGCATGTAGGTAGGTATGGTAGACACAAATGGCAAAGATATTTGGCTCAGGGAGTTGGATGCACGAGAAGTATTCCTTCTCAGTACGGAATTTTGGGCTTAGTAGGATATCAAGAAAACACATAACATCAACTTGGTTCAATGAATGACTACAGATATACATCATGCATAACCACTGGACTTCACACCGTCTACGTTGTTAGCCAAACCAACTCTTTGTAAAAAGAATATCTAGACTTTGAGAGCTACCAAGCAGGACAAGCACTACAATTTTAAAGCCTTACGGTAGTTCTTTACTAATCCATTCTTACTAGATGATCCACAAGTTTAAGCATTAATCTACTTCATATCTCTAAACAATTATCAAGTATCAAAGATTCAAGACAATGATCTACAAGATTAAGCAGCACTTTTTACACTTCCCACATGATAATTTCCACTTAACAAAATGCCAATCAACTTATTGAAAACAAAACTAAAAGGGTGAAGCAACAAGAGCAAAACTTTCTAACTACAAAAGCTAACAGCTCTGAACAAGAGATGCTTGAAAACAAGAGCTAAAAATAACAAAGGCTAAACAGTCAACACATATAAGTGAAGCATAAGAGTGTATAATGAAAAAGCGGAGCGTGTCTCTCTCCCAAACAAGCATGCATGGATCCAAATTATTGCAAAGACCAGAGAACTAAACACAAACAAACTGAAATTAAAAACAAACTGACGCTCCAAGAACATCAAATAATGAGTAAAGGAATAAAAATATAGTACCATAAGAGAAACCGATGATTGTTGATGAAGAAGGGGATGCCTTGGACATCCCCAAGCTTAGACGCTTGTAATTTATTGAATATTTCAGAGGAGGGTCCATGGGGAGCCTCCCCAAGCTTAGGCTTTTATTCCTTCTTGATCTTCCTTCATCACCTCGCACTTGGATACTTGAAAACTTCTTTCACGCAAAACTTATAACAACTTCATTAGAGGGGTTAGTCCACAAAAACAATATCTTTCTTCAGGTTCCAAAGCACATATCATGAACTTATTTTTTTACAACATTATCTACTGTCACAAAGGTCTAAGTAAAGCTCTAGCTTTGAAAAAGCTTCACTCTGCCGTGAAAGAAGCAATGCAAAACTAAGGACAGAATCTGTCAAAAACAGAACAGACTGTAAAGATGAATTTTTTCGGGTCACTTCTGGACCTCAGATCAGAAAACTTAAAACTAGAGAAAGGTAGAGAAAACCCTGATGCTTGCTGTCAAAAACTTGCAGACACATATAACGTTCTTTTATTTTTTGGATTTTCGAACAGCGAAGAACAGAAATCTGTTTCTGGACAGCAAACTCACCGATTAGTCTTCCTCTCTTTAGAGGCTATTCTTGGCACCAAAAACCAAAACAAAAAGATACAAGGGAGTTGCTACAGAAGTAACATCACCCAAAACTCAAAGAAACCAACTCAGGTGGGGCCGCGGCCGCTGGCCCCTGGGTGGCCCCCCAGGTCGCCCTTTGGACTCCGACTCCATCTTGTCGAATAAAAATTCGCCGTAAATTTTCAGCGCAATCCGAGAATATTTCCTGTGGTAGATTTTCTAAAATACAAAAACAGCAAAAAACAGGAAACTGGCACTAGGCATCTTGTCAATAGGTTAGTCCGACAAAATGCATAAAATGATGTAATATGATATTAAAAACATGTGACAACATCACAAAACTAGCATGGAACAATAAAAAATTATAGATACGTTTAACACATATCACTCGTCGGTGAACAATGGCTCCTCGTCCACGTTCATGGCCTCCTTGACTTCAACCTCGTGGGTCTGGGTCTCCTAGCCACCTTCATTGATCATGTCGGCGATGAACCCCTCCTCATAGCCATGGCCGTTGTCGTCGTAGTACATCGGGTCATCCGGGGCGAGCGGGGTCATTTCATCGAGCAGGTTCCGCGCGGCGGGGAGATCAGCCGCACGGATGGCTCGCGGGTGCTTTCCTCCGGTTGCCGGCGAGTACCCCGCGGGAGGGACCGCGTTCAGATCGAGGGATCCGGAATCAGTCATGTCCAACGAGGTGGACAACCTTGACCCTCCGGCTATGGTGGGGGCGTGGCCGGGCAGATAGCCATATATTGGCGAGCCTGACGCGTCGGGAGACTGGGACTTTGGCGGTCGTGCTGAAGAGGCGGAGCTCGCAGCGGCCGCGACACCCCCCATGTCCAGCATCGGCGGTTGGGCGAACCCTCGCATGAGGAGAGACATGGTCTTCGCGGCGATGGCCTCGGGGTCTGCTGCGGCTGCGGCAGCCGCGGCCTACGCCTCCTCGGCCTGGCTCTTCGTCCTCTTCCTTCGCATGCCCCTCTTCTCCGTCTCGGCCTTTTTCTCCTCATCGGTGAGCACTTTCCTCGGCCTCTTCGGCTTCGTGGCGGCCGGTGGGGCTCCGGTGGTGTCCTCGGCGGCCGGTGGGGCTGAGGTGGTGCCGGAGGCGAGTAGTTGGGTGCTTTCCTCGTCGGCGCCGCCACCAGCCATGGGGTTTACGCAAGAGGGAGGGAGATGATGGGAGGGGAAAATGGCAAGTGTGAGGATTGGGTCACTGGTGGGCGGGCCAGGGGGTGAAGTGGTGAGGATTCCGCGCGGCGTCCAGACGCGTCCGTGCAGACACAAACCCGGCTCAAATTTGGGCCGGAATTGGGTCGCCACGGACGAAAAAACGGACGTCGGTCCGTTTGCGTCGGCGCGTTGCGCCTGGTTTCCACCCAAACGGACCGAAACGGAGCAAAACGGACCAAATGAGTTGGCGCGTTGGAGTTGCCCTTATGCCGAGTGTGCCCTTTTTGAGGCAGAAGCTGGCAGCGCACTGGGATTGTGGACTCACGTCTCCATGTCCCCTAAAAAAGGCCGAACCTATTGGAATTGTGCAACTTGAACAAAAGTCAGAAATTAGTTCGAGAGGCGTGTTAGGTACATACGTAGTCAATCACTATGTAGGGGCGTCATGCATGAGAGTTACAGAATTTTGATTCAATAAAGAAAAATATACGTAATGGAAACGCAAGACACATGTATATGCATATCTATACCTGATTCGCTGGTGTTACCGAACGCGTATGTTACAGAGATGCTTGCACAAGAGCATTTGTCCTATATATATGCGTACATTCCATTGATTAATACATAAACCACGTTTGATTTGTGCACAGTGGGAGATTTATGGAGTATACAAGGAAGCAGATGAGGGACGACTAACATGCATGCATACATGCCAAGGAAGCAGTTGTCTGCACGAAGCACTTGCAGTAAATTAACATGCATCAGGAAAAACTGTATCAGTAGTGGCGACATCTCACATAGATAACTAACACCAGATAAGCTACAGGATGTTACGGTAATTCAAAACACATCCAGGTGAAAGCTAGCTAGATCAATACAAACATCTAACACATCCAGTGGTATATCATGTTTTCGCATAGTACGTGGTGGTGTTTTGATACTGGGAAATCGGTTTTCTAAATGATGATTTGTCTTATATTCTCAAAATTAGCTGTTCAACTAAAACAAAGACATGACGAGGGGGCTTTGACCTGGATCGGCACCAACCCGAGTTACAAGTCATATTTTTTGGTGGTGCAGGCTTTGTAAACCATGATTCCCTGACTAGT
Organism: Puccinellia tenuiflora; assembly: GCA_012064385.1. Taxonomy (NCBI): domain Eukaryota; kingdom Viridiplantae; phylum Streptophyta; class Magnoliopsida; order Poales; family Poaceae; genus Puccinellia; species Puccinellia tenuiflora. The sequence continues at coordinate 156,777 of QRDG01002448.1, read as the reverse complement.
TAACATCATAAATTACTATCTCAACTTTCCAAACACCTAATGGACACTCTCCCAAGTCTAGTGCATGGTTGGTCAAATTAAATACAATTAATTTGTAGAGACACAGCAGAGTGAGAAGCAAAAGGTGGATGGATCATCCTTGGCTCCCTATAAATGATAGAGCCTTTGTAGTCTACAGATGCCACCTTGTACAGCTAATCATCATCCACACCCCTTGTGTATACTAGCTAGCTATGAAGGCAAACAAGCGGCGTTCGCATGGCCACCGGCAATGGGGACAACAGCTACGCCGCCAACTCCAGGCTCCAAGTAAATTTGCATCCTAGATTACAATTGATTGTGATATAATCATTGTCGTTTTGCTCATATCATATATATATATATGTACCTCTTCATAGATTTACTATTGCTTCATGGATGTATATATGCAGGAGAAGGCCATTTTGGAGACAATGCCAGTATTTCGCAAGGCCATAGAAGAGGCGTACACGTCGCTTTCCGCTCGCCCGAGCACCATGGTCGTCGCCGACCTCGGCTGCTCCTCCGGCCCCAACACCCTGCTCGTCGTCTCCGAGGTGATCGGCGCCATCCGCACCTACACCCGAAGGTCCGAAGAACGCGCACGGGACGACGTGGAGGTGCAGTTCTTCCTGAACGACCTACCGGGGAACGACTTCAACCTCGTCTTCCGGTCACTGGAGCACTTGCAGAACCCTGGCTCCGGGGCGCCGCCATACTACATCGCAGGGCTGCCAGGATCCTATTATGGGAAGCTTTTCCCCAGCCGGAGCGTGCACCTCTTCCACTCATCCTACTCCCTCATGTGGCGATCCAAGGTACATGCATCATGAATTCAGTAATTTCCCTGCAACTTTAGGTGATAAGTATTGTTCATGCATGTTTAAGTTAATTAACAATGTGACACAGTGTTTTTTGGATTCTCCAACTCAATCTTTCACTACAGGAATGAGCTTCTATGCCGACGGCTTTTTATCGGGGCCGTCAGCATAGGCTCCGACGAGGCATGCCCGTCGACACGGCCGTCGGCACAGGGGCTATGCCGACGGCTTTGCCGTGGCTTTGCCGTCGGCATAGCTTTGATTTTTTTTTTCTGTTTTCCGTTTAATATGAAATAATTCATATCTTTAAATTTATAAATCGAAATTTAACAAATAAAATATCTAAATAGATTAGAAAAATGAGAGGAATCCAAATATGACATCCATATCATATTTTTGATCATGTATATGACTTGTATATAGTGCTAGGTATTGAACCGATTAAATATTAGTTCTGTCTATATGTTAGGTTTGGTGGATCATGGATCTGTAAAGCACGAATAATGTTGTTTTATGCATGGGATGCAAATGGAAGTGTTAAATATAGAGAATCACACTGCTGACTGAAAGTTTTCAGTGACGTAATAATGGCTGAACTTTAGTACATATGTGGAAAGTTAATGATGTGATCATATGAATAAACTGTATAGCATGTAGTATATGTTACTGCCACATGGATGCAATTTTATTGAATATATAAGCTTATCTAAAACAGCAGCATGAATTAGATATGTATATATTTTTTGGAACTTTCAGTAATTGCTTGCTTGTTACAAATATTAGTATATTTATAACATCTCAACCCTCAAAATATATATAGTATAGCATACATATACATAAGATTAGTAGGAACGCGGAAAGGGACAGTAAAAAATGAGGAGGCTATGGGTAGTAGATCCACCTAACAAATCAAGCTTTTTCGACAATCAAGTAAAAATAGAACTCACGGATCGACACACTTCACCAGGCCATTCAATTGGCCTCTAGACATTGACTATTACCGCGATAGAGTTGTATCATGATTTGATAATTGAAAGGGAATTTGTATCATGATACTATGTCAATTTGTATACTCAGGTCCCCTCGGAGCTCTCAAGTTGCACTCACCTGAATAGAGGCAATATCTACATTGGAGAGACGACTCCACCTACGGTGATTAAGATGTTCCAAGACCAATTCCAGAAGGACTTTGAGTTGTTCCTTACATTGCGTTCTAGAGAGCTTGTCAATGGAGGACGAATGTTGCTAACATTTCTTTGTAGAAAGAGTGAAGAGATGTTAATGCATGGGGATGTTAGCACTGTGTTTGAATTGGTTGCCAAATCTCTCCAGTCACTTGTACTAAAGGTACACACATACGTTACTACAACACTTGTTTTTTTTTTTCCAAAAACTAGTAACACTGGCCTACACTGATTCCAAATGAACAGGTGCGCTATTAATTACTTTCGAAGGATAGTCAAGATGGTTATTAAATCATGAAATATGAATAACACTTCACGAGATCACATGTTACTCTGTATCTGAAGTATTATTGTTTTGCATGATATATAGGGACGTGTGGAGCAGGAGAAGTTGGACTCATTCAACCTACCGTACTACGCCCCATCAGTAAAAGAGGTGAAAGCATTAATGAATATGAATGGTCTGTTCGACATTGAGCACATTAAAGTCTTTGAATCAAATTGGGACCCTCAAGATGACTCAGAAGGTGATGTGGTACTTGATTGTGCCACTAGTGGAGAAAATGTCGCCAAGTGCATAAGGGCGGTATTGGAGCCGCTCATCGTAGACCACTTCGGCAAAGAGATTATTGAGGATTTGTTCATGATATATGCCTCCATCGTTGCAAAGCATATGGAGAAAGAAAAGGCCAAGTATCCCATCATCATGGTGTCCTTGATTAAGGCCATGCATTGACATGGTCACACATATAGTTCATCTCGTCAGGTGGTACATGCAGAGTATTGTCAATGGGATGCCCAAAGTAGTTAAATATTGATTATGTGATCTCATCTATAATCTTAAGTGTCTTATATGCTCTATAAAGAAAATTGTGTGAAGTCCCAAAGTCATAAATAAATTTTCGATTCCAAGTAAGAATTGAAATAGCCAAGGAGTTCACATATATTTATATTGCATTGTATTATACGAAACGCTACACGCAACAACAGGAACAATGCCTAGAATTTAGGTCACGGGTTTATCACTAGACGCACAGATGCAAAATTCGATGTAGCACGTCGGGACATTGCAGTACAACCCATATGATCCCTCGAATAGTTCCTTGTGGATAACAAAACCTGCTTTGTCCTAACATCACATGTTTGACGCCTCTTTATATACGGATCCAATCCGACCTGGACTATTAATTCGAAAATTATACCTTGAGATTTTTTTTTTGAAAAGGGGGTATACCCCGGCCTCTGCATCGAGTGATGCACACAACCTTTTATTGCCTTATTGCAGTGTATCAAAGTTTACAATTTATGGGTCACATAAGGTTGAAACATATATTAACCAACGAAAAAAAAGACAACATAAAGCAACTACGCATCTCGGAGTCGACTAATATGCTGCCACGTAGCCCGGCTGAAGATATCCTGTGTGACCTCCAGGAGCCGTGTACATCCAGTAACCATAGGACCTCGCTGGTCCGAAGGTAGGAGAAACGCCCATAGCTGAATCCAATGGACTGCCATATTGATTACCTGCAAAACATGAAAGTTTCTTGTTCGATTAAAAACCAAATTATTTCGACAGTTCCAAATCGACCAACATAAGGCTGAGACACCAATCCGAATTTGGGCCTTAGTCTTTCTATCAATCCCGTTCAGCCAATTACCAAACATATTAGTAATATTAGCCGGCGGTGTGATATTATATGTGCTATGAACAATACGCCAAACAATTTTTGCAAAAGGACAGGAAATGAATAAATGTTCTACCGTCTAAAAAGAGCACTTAGTACATCCCTGCCACTTCGGTCTACCAAGATTATCTTTTGTAAGCAGCACTTTTCTATTAAGAAACCACATAAACACTTTTATCTTTAGCGTCACTTTCAGTTTCCAAAGGTATTTACGCAAAAATCTTGTGTGTCCATTCATCATGTCCTCGTACATAGACTTGACGGTGAACAAACCATTGGTCGTTAATTTCCAGACAAAAACATCAGGTGTATCCAATAATTGAACACTCATCAATCTGTGACATAAATGAGACCAAGCAACCCACTTATCTCCAATTAGAGCCTTCCTAAAACTTATATTAAGGGGTGAACTAGAAAGCACACTGTTAACGGAAACGTTTTCCGTTGGACAATGTTATAGAGTGATGGGTATTGGGACTGTAACAAGGAATCGCCTAACCATATATCTTCCCAAAATCTAGTGGAACAACCATCTCCGATTTTAAAAAGACCTCGCTTAAAGAACTCATCTTTAACTTTCATGAGGCCCTTCCAAAATGGAGAATCAGTTGGTCGGGCTTCCACTTGAGCCAAGGTTTTGTTGGAAAGATACTTGTTACGCAACAGTTCTTGCCACACCCCTTCCTCATGTAAAAGTTTAAAGAGCCACTTACTGAGCAAGCATTTATTTTTTAATTCTAGGACCTCAACCCCTAAACCCCCTTGATCTTTAGGTCTGCATATAATATTCCATTGTGTTAATCGGTACTTTCATTTGTTCTCATCACTCTGCCAAAAAAAAACGCGACCTGTAAACATCAAGTCGTTTCCGTACCCCTTTGGGTATCTCTAAAAACGATAACATAAACATTGGTAAACTTGTTAGTACCGAATTAACTAAGACGAGACGGTCTCCATAAGAGAGCATCTTGCCTTTCCAGCAGCCAAGTTTTCCTTGAAAACGGCATTCAACTGGATACCACTCAGAATTTAGGAGCTTCCTGTAATGGATCGGTACCCCTAGGTATTTAAAAGGGAGGGAACCTGCCTCGCATCCAAAGATTTGTTTGTACCGGCTCTCCTCCTCTTTTGCCTTTCCAAAACAGTAAATTTTTCACGCTTGTGAAAATTAATTTTGAGGCCCGATAGTTGTTCAAAAATGCAAAGGATCAATTTCATATTTACCGCTTTTGCCAAATCATGTTCCATAAATAAGATTGTATCATCAGCATATTGTAGGATAGAGATCCCACCCTCCACTAAGTGAGGTATGAGACCTCCAAGTTGACCATCCTCTTTTGCCCTTGCAATAAGAATGGCCAACATATCCGCTACAATATTAAAAAGCATCGGGGATAACGGATCTCCTTGTCGAAGCCCTTTTCTGGTTTGAAAATAATGGCCAATGTCGTAATTGACTCTTATTCCAACAGATCCTCCCTGAACAAATTGCATAATCCATTGGCACCACGCAGGTGCAAATCCTTTCATACGCATAACTTGTTGGAGGAACGACCATTTCACTTTATCATACGCCTTCTCAAAATCGATTTTAAAAATGACTCCATCCAATTTTTTCCTATGAAGCTCGTGGATGGTTTCATGGAGCACAACTATTCCTTCTAAAATATGACGACCTGGCATGAAAGCCGTTTGTGTAGGTCTAATCACATTATGGGCGATCCCTGTAATGCGATTAGTGGCTACCTTAGTGAATATCTTAAAACTGACATTAAGAAGGCAAATCGGTCTATATTGTTGTATTTGAACCGCCTCTTCCTTTTTTGGGATCAAAGTAATTACTCCAAAGTTCAGTTTATACAGTGGCAAATTCCCCTGTATACTAATAGATCCAAACTAGAGAAACTTGAGCTCGCATTACGCTAAGATTGCGGTAGATGGATGTTATTACTTAGTACTATTGTGGTAGGTATTCCAATCCAATCAGATAGTAGTACAACATAGAACTACAACTTTATTCAAATATATCGTAATATATAGTACACCATGTACGTACATATCGATGGAAAATAGATATGCTAACATATTTACGGCCATATATATACTATGTGTTTCTCCCTTTCCAGGTCGGTCTAGCCTGATAGCAAATAGCTTCAGCTCGGAAGGGATTTTCACTAGGAACGACTGTCCTGGTAGCTAAATAGCCTGATAGGTGCGGGCATCCAGTCTATATACATTAGTTTTAGGCATGGAAGGCCCTGGGATTTAAGATGCAGGTAACATGCATGTTACAAAGTAGCGTGCACCTAGACCCCCATATGGAATTAAGCACAACAAAATTAATGCTCCCCAACATCAAGCTAGGCAAGATAAGAGTGGCACTCATCTGTCCCGTGCAGCTTGGAGGTGTTTATCCAGCATCCGTGCGTTGGATTGATTGGATATATACTCCATGTTGCTGGTTGCGAGCCGACTGTATGAGCTCGATCGATCGGAAGTCCTGAAGCTCAAGTGTGACATTCCACGATGTCTAGCTTGACAGTCGACACTTCCTGACCCCAACTAGCATGAAGCTGTGAAGTTGAAGTTGTGAAACGGCCTAATCGGCAGCAGCATTGCAAGGCTGTCTAATACGTAATTAGTTGACCACATATACAAGAGCCAACCTTATTCATTAACCATCAAGCAATGGCCAGCCTTATTCAATAACCATCAAGCAATGGCCAGCCTTATCAAGAAACTCCGACAACAAACAAATATTACTCCTAAAAAATCTTTCATTCCCAATAGATAGATTTCTGTAACCACCAAGCCATCTTTGTATATGTACTATTACAGCAATCAGCCAAACAACACCTCCATGTGGTCGTTACTTACAATATTTACACAAGATGTTTCACTCATCGACCAGGCACGCTAATGAGTCTCAGCCGAAGGGTTCGTCAGAAGATCCAGCGCGCGCTTGAGGTGCTCCACGGCAATAGACACGTCATCAAAAGCGAGAGCTCCAACCGCAAACCTCGCCGCCTTGTGCGCCTCCGCAATCTTCTCCACCGCCGGCTGGTAGCTGCTGTCATATGTATACTGACTAGCTGGTGGTGCAGCAGCGCTAGGGGTGACCTGATGATGTGTAGCATCAGCACCGGAATGGTACTGCGTCGGTGCACCACCAAGATGATGGTTTGACGCGGAGGAGGAGGGGGTACGATGGAGCGGTCGCGGCTTCGGTGGTAGGATGGACTGAAGGTTGATGAGCTGTGACACTGACAGAAGGTAGTGTGCTATCGTGGAAGCTTGGGTAGGACTGGAGTTGGGGTAGTTGTATGGAGCGGGCGGGGTTTCTGTGCGTGGCGTAGTAGTTTTGGGAGGTGTGCTGGGGTTCGATGTGTAGGGTGGCTTGCTGGTATGTGTGAGGGTAAGCTGAGACGTCAGGTTTGTCGTTGCTCTGGGCATTGTAGCCATCGTCCGAGGGGTGGTCTGTTCTCGTGTACGGGGGTGGGGAATAATTGGATGGCAGTTGTTTATGGACATCATTGGTAGGGTAGTCTGTGCTTGTGTACGGGGGTGGGGCATAACTCGATGGTGGTTTGCGGACCTCATTGGTAGGGTAGTCTGTGCTTGTGTACGAGGAGATGAATAATTGGGGTGTGGTGTGGGGGCATCAGGAGGAAGGTAATCTGTTCCTTGGTATGAGGGAGAAGAGTAAGATGAAGGTGGTGGGGGTGAAAACTGGGACTGTGGGGATGAGAACTCGGACGGTGGAAGTGGTGGTGGTGAGAAACGTGCCTGGGCAGAGACATGGTCATTGAACTTCTCTGTACCTTCTCGAGAAGGTATATTTCCTGGCTGTACAGCAGGGAAGCTATCCATTCTGCTAAAATCCTGTGTACAGAAAGATAATAACATTAAGAAAACTAAGGCTTCCTGACAACAACAAAAACTAAAATGAAATATTAAAGGATTGCCAAATGACCTTTTCTATAGGTTGAGATGGTGCTCCGTTCCCATTCTCGCTGCTGCTGAAAGACTGGCTTCGCCCCATATCCTGAATCATAGACCAAGATATAACTGTTATTAGTGAATGCCAAATCTGCACAGCCATAGTGTGGCATAGCTGCTGATTATTCTTTGATGGTTTACACATGCAACTTAATAGAACAAATCGATACAGCACTAACAGAAGGTACAAGTAAATATTTATAGGAAGCTCCAGCAGTCCTTGCAGGCAGTTACTAAAAAACATGTCGCATCAGTGTCGGGATGATCGACAAGGTTAAGAAAGTTACATGGCCATATGTAGTGGTGCTGTCAGGTGCTTCATCTTTGTCCCCGCCAGGAGGGCCAGCTTCAGGCTTTCGTCCTTCTTTGAGAGCTTTTCTTATCTCAGCAGCTTTCCAGATGGCATATTTCTGCTTCTGCTCAAGCTGTTGAAGGCCAGTTAACATGTAAATACATGCATAGAATTCGACATAGGTTGAGAACAGGACATACTAAAGTTTTCGAGGATTGTCATATTAGGCTTTTTATTACTAAATGTAGGCATGAGCATATTACACTTACATCAGGTTGAAGCTCGCCAAACTGGCTGAGAATCTCGAAAAAAGATGCTGGCCGCATAGAAGGTTTTTGCAGTGTTTCTGCAAAAAGGGCGGAATTATCTCATGTCAGTTAGTGAGACTACAAATAATTGGAGAAATAATAAGAACAGTTGAGTACAATACATATCCGCTCGTCCAGCACGGTCCTGTTTATCCGCTTTAGCAAAGACACTCGACGCGAACCCCTCTAAATGAAGGCTGTCATCAGGCGCCAAGGTCAGAGATTTCTTATCCTGGAGAAGGCAAAGAAGTGAATCAGGAGGACAGTAAATCTCTTCCTAATCTGTACTTCAGCAGATTAAGGGTATCATAGCAGAAAACATGTACAGAAGGCGTGTTGGCATTATGAAACCAAGATATCCAGTTGTGCGGTGCCCCTCCAACCCTCCCAAAAAACAAGTAGGCATTTGAAACCCTTAAAATCTCAAGCCCAAGACCGGTCAAACCTTGGAGGCTTGGAGCACAACGAACCCAGAACTGGGGCACTTGGAGGAGACGGTACTAGTTACGCTGACGTCATCCCACTGCAATTTTCAAATGCCGACACAGCAATGCGTCGTTGGGTGATTCAATTATTTGATTAGAGAAAAAGGTCTAATAAGTAAGTTTTACATTTGCTTCTGGAGCTGTTTCCATGAATCCAGATGCGATACATGGATACAATCATCCGTCCAATCTCTACATATGGCTCTGGGTTGGTTTCAGGGTTCCCCTTAGGATTCAGATGGAATCACAGACTCTTGGTTGGAGTTCAGTCACATCGGATAAGACATGATCAGCATACTACTTACTCAAACGAGCTGGTATCGTTCATTGGTCTTGTGACCGAGATCTAAAGCTAGATTGGAGTTGACAACTGCTTGCTTTTTTCCCCTAATAAGAGAAGAAGAAAGAAGAAGAGGAGAAAGACCTTCTCGAGCTGGTTGATGAGGGAGACGAGGAGGGAGTTGGTCATCTTGGTACGTTCCTTGGGCGGGATCACCAGCCCCTTCTCCATCGCGTACAGCCGACCTGCATCAACCCCAAAATCAAAATTCAGAAATCTCAGACCAGACGATCCCTAGCAGGCTGCGATCATCGATCGGCGGCGGCGGGTAAGAAGAGAGGAGAGAAGAGGCGACTCACAGTAGTAGGCGACGAGGGGCTCGTGCTTCTGCAGCTCGTCGGCGCGCTGCAGGTAGGGCAGCAGACCCTTGGCCGGCTCCGCGCCGGTCCCCATCGCTCGGCGGCGGCGGCGGGGATGAGGCGGGTGCTCGGTGGCGGCGGAGGGTTCGGATTGGGAAGCGGCGGGCGGAGATTTGGTTGCGCAGCCGACTGCTTCCTTGGTGGGGAAGGACCCAAGGGAGGAGAAGCTTCTTCTGAATTCTGATCGTGGGGTATGATGTTTCCATGGAGGTCCCTGGAGTTATTGGGGGCTTGCATCTTGCTCCTTTATGCGGTTTAGCTGCATCCTGGCCGTCCGATCACGTGATGGTGTTGGGTTTCGCCAAAAGATCGATCACATCAAATTAGACGAACAAACGCGCACAAAAAACTTGTTGCCAGGGGCGCGTGTCGCGTCCTCTAAATCTGCTCTTTATTTCTATTTCTCGGTACAATATCTCACGGTATATGACCACATATATATAGAACCAAATCAGCCACCTAGCTAGCAGACTTGACCTGACTCCTAGACCTATACGAACTCAACACCAAGCAAACTTGCCTAATACAAACGAACTATAACTCTGAACTAGTACTTGATTCCTAGCACTACACAGACTAGGACTCACATAAGGACACACACGTACTAGCTAGGAAACTATCTAATTAGACTCAACTGATTAAGGCAAGATTATTCCAACAGATGGACGTTCGGGACGAAGGTGCCGTTAGCCTAGGGCTGCCCTTGGTTTATTTATCTATCAACAACGAGGGCATATTCCAAGTAGGATCCGCTATTCATTTTGACACATGGGAGAGTATTCTCCTGCCATCCGAAAAGTCATCTTAAAATATTAAAAAAATCTGAGAAAATGTTTTGCTAAAATGTGTCTCGACATTCTACGAGTGCATGACAAGTTTTGCGAAAAAAGCGACGTTTTTGTGACCTATAGAAAAAAAGACAAAGTCTCGTGAAAAGCCATTTTTAGCTTCGAATTTTGTCTTTTTTATTACACACGACACAAAAAATATTGGTTTCTGTGTATCGAGTTTGTGACCATATAGAACATCAAGACGTACACGCGACATTCTTTGTCCGATTTTTTTGGCATTCCAAAATACATTTTGAAAACCGGGAGCATATGCTGCTGAGCACAAAACAACATCCCCCACATAATGTTTAAACAGTGAAAACTATATCCAAATACAGTGTGATTTATTGTCAATTAAATCATCAGTCTCACCCTGTCCTATATTGGACTTGGGTCCGCCCCTACTATGTTGGTTGCCATTGGAAGGTCTCGGTCGTAGAATGAACTCTCTATTTTTAGACGCAAGGCAAGAGTTTGGATGGGGATACTTTCAGCAAGAAATATATCGAAGAGTTAGCAATGGTTTAGCTGAAAATCTTAGTTAATCAGAAGCTTGGTCTAAAATTCCTGAAAAATAGCCTTTCAATGGTCAGCCATGTAGTGCAACCGACAATGCGATAGTGACGCGACGGTATAGAGAGTTTCAATTCGGAATAAACTTGTAGGTTGGTGTCTCGATGGTTGACACGCGACGGACACACGAGGAGAGGTACGCATGTTTGGGCCCTGGTATAATCACCGGTAATAGGCTTAGTGGTGTGAAATTGGGTTTGCGTTGGGTAGCCCTCGAGAGCAAGGGACGAGCTGAGAAATAGTGTTTATGTGTCTGTGTGGGCATCCTCTAGCCAGGAAAAAGCTTCAAGACTTAGGAGCTTGCTTTCTCCAGAGAGAGAGGAGAAGGCATGTTTGTTTGGGACGAGGGTGGATCCGTCGGCTTCGTCTTCCTTCATGCACACGCTTTAAATATAAATGTGCAATGAGTAGACGGGTCAAGTAATATACCATTCACGAGAATCATCGATAGTCAGATGCAAAAGAAAGTATTAATTCACATATATGAGTAATAGTGCGCACTAGTTGTTGAAGGGTTCGACACGGTGATGCTTTCCGGCGACACCATATTAGGTCTCAACTGACACACATCTTACTACATGCATCAAAATGATGCACGTACAAACCATTTATTCTACAGTTTAAAACATCCGTCTGAATTCAAAGTGTTTACAATTCAAGGATCGCAATCGATGAATGAGCCACCAAAATAAAATAGAGAGTAAAAAGCAACTACACATATTATAGTCGACTAGAATGTGCCACCCTGGTTGAAAAATAACCCGAACCACCGTCATCAACCGAGTGCATCTAGAAGCCAAACGTCCTTGCTAGTTCACCACACTTCTTACTTACTAACTTATATTATCTCTTATCTCCTGAAGTAATTTACCCGTTCCGCTCTTTCCCTTTTTTCCCTCTCATCTTTGGTTTTTCATATATAAGTACGTCTACCAAATAAAATAAATCCGGCTTTTTCATATGCAACCACATTAACAATAGATAAAAATGCACGGCGATGGGTTCGTACTTGCCCCCATTTGCAACACACGACGGATCCGGAAAAGAGGGCGATGCATGGTACGTGCAAGAAAGAGAGAAAAAGCAAACCCATGATCCAAGCAAAGCAAATGCCCACCTCGTCGTCAGTCGACACCGCCGAACATGATTTGATTGGATTTCGGATGCAGTACGTGGAGGACCGGCCATGTGCGCTCGTCGGCGTCCTTGCCATGACGCAAAAGGACAGGAGAGAATAGAATAGTGTTGCCATGTCCATGATCGTCATCGCACTAGCTACCACATTGTCTTTCACTGAGTAAAATCTGCTCCTGCTTCACCTCTTTGTTTGGGTTTATTTTGACATTTCGGATTTGACTTATGAGCCAAAAAAAAAAAACAGCTAAATAGGTGTTTTTTTGGATTTTGACTTTTGGAAGCCAAGAGATTTGGATCTTTATTTTTTTGGCCTCTAAAAAAAAAACGAAAAACACCTATTCAGGTTTTTTTTTGCTTATTATAAGCGAAATCCAAAAGACAAAACAAGCTCAAACAAAGAGGCCCTAAATAACTCCAACAAACCGATCTATTTCGTCTGTCCCGGACAAAATTATGACCCAACGTGGCGATCCATTTGTGTTTATGTTTGCTTTCGAGCTATCTGGAAGGATAGCTGATGAACATTGTCCGCGTTTCGATGGTTGCCGTCGTTCAGCGCCGAGACACGTCTCACCTACATCAAGCGGTCGTCGGCGGTCATGTCATGGGAGCCCCTATTGGGACCGGAAAGTGGAGCGGGGTACAACTCCAGCCTCCCGACCTCTGCTAATATGGAGACGCCGCAGGGGCACTTTACGTCAGACAACGAGGTATTCTCCAACGGGAGGAGGACGAAAAGGAGTGGCCGGAGATCCCATAGTGGCCGACATGTAGGTGGCCATCGTCGCCTCCTTTGTAGGGCCGGCTCCCCCCCCCCCCCACCCACCCCCACTGCCTGCTTCGCCGGTCATTGGCATCGAGTCTGGCTAGGCCACAACATCGATGTGGCTAGCAGCATCCAAATTTCTCAAGGCCGGAGCTTTGCACTAGGTTTCTGATTTATTTTCAATTTCGCTAAGATATGCGAATTGTATGTTAAATTTGAATGAACAGTGTCCGTATGATTTGAATTGTAAAAAGTCAAAACGAATCCGAAAAACCGAAATAGGTTGCCCCGATGAGTAGTTTCTTGTCCATTTTGGGTCGTCTCGTCGGAGCTGCCCTAATATAGTCGGATGCCCTTTTCCCCTTAAAAATGAAGTGCGTAGATTCACTCAAATGATCAATAAACTGTAAGCTAGGTCACCCCAAGCTAGCCAACTAAAGATTACAGCAAGCCTTGCGATTTTGTTTCAACACATCCGTCGGTATTCCTCTCCGAAATAATCCATGTCCCACAAATATAGGTCCACTATCGGTTCAATTTGGGGTTTTACAAGTGAAAATATGTCGATGATAATTTTTAGAGCAAATATAGCAAGGGGACCCCGCAGTTTGATTTAGTTCAATTTTTTATGTATTTGAGCTAAGAGCATCTCCACCTGTGCTTCCAATAGATGGTTCGACAAATTTGCCGAACAGACGATATTGGGAGCATGATAACACAAACGTTCACCAACTTCCGCACATGCTCTTTCGACGAGGTAAGGAAACATAATGAATTGAGAGAGATTACTTCGAAGAAGACTTTGCATTGTCTAGATTGAAGAAATATACGAGTTTTGAGTGGATTTGAAGTTTGGGGCGAATAAAGGAGAGAGTGTTTAAAGGAGTTTGGGTTTTGAGTGGATTTTATCTGTGAAACCACGACAGACGCTGAACAGTCGACGGATATCCTCCCGCTTCGAGGCCGAAGTATGCCACGTCGAATTCTAGGTTTTGCGGGACAAGCTTTCGAGGAAAATTTCGACATCAATCAGCCAGAAAGTCTATATTTGGCAAGAAAAAATTGTTATTAGGAGGTTTGCATAAATTTAGGCCTGACACAATCGGGACCAAAAAAAAAAAAAAGGAAAAGATGGTGTTGGAACACAGCTGGAAATGTGGGCGGGGAAGCCTGGCAGGTCGCAACGGGACAAGTTTGACCGGTCAGAGTCATCTACCCGGAGTATTTAATAACTAATAACTGGAGTATAGTACTAGTTAAACAAACTCTACTCTTGGTTAATTATTAATTACAGTGGCCGAGGGCGGCGAACACAAACAAATAAGCCCGGAATTTACAGCTCCTCCGGAGTAGAGTATTCGCTGTTCGTCGTCTGGTGGGGCCCACCCACAGTACATTATTCCCGCCGTACCGCTACCTTTTTTTCACCGACAGTAAAAAAATCGTGGGCCGTCCGATCCGCCCACCTACTCCCCATTAATCACCCAGCAGCAGCAGCAGCCAGCTTCACTCTCACTTCGCCACTGCCACTGCCCGCTGCACGCTCTCCTCCTCCTCCTCTCTGCACTGCACCGGCGGCGGCGACCTCCTCCGCCCCCCACTCGGCCGCGCCAGGCCCTCCAGTCGCGCGCGAACCACCCACCCCGCGCGCTTCGGCCCGGCCGCCCGCCCGCTGTCCCGGCTCCGGCCGCGTGATCTGGTGAGCCACTTTTTTCTTCTCTTCCCCCCTTCGCTCTCCCCTCCCCTTCCGCCCCCTTCGCGCTGGTATGATTTCCGGGGAGGACTCGCCGTGGGGACCGGAGATCTGGCGACGCGGAGAGCAATCTGGTTCACGCCGTGGGGGTTTAGTTTAGATGTGAGTTTTGTCCGCTTCACAATCTGGTTCTAGTCTCGATTTGTGAGAGAGCTGCCTGCCTGCTCAGATCCTCATCTTCTAGGGTTTCTCGGCCTGCTGGGTTTATGCTTGCTTAAATAAACAAAAAATTAAATAAATAGATGCTGGATGTGGCCGGCCACCGAGATCTCTACTACTACGTGTCAGTTCACATGTCATTATCTACTTTAGCAGGGGGGCCATCAATCACCTATCTTTATGCTTAACTACTTACTAGCATGCAGCACCGCAAATTTCTGCGAGAAAACTTTATTATTGTTGGTTAGTGCTAGTAGGAGGCAGAATGTGCGCCGAGCTTGTGCTATGTACTACGTGTTGTTGTTGTTGTTACTCGCCGTGCACACATGCCGTGTTTTATTGTTTCGCTGCTGCGATTGATTAGCCGCTCACCGCCTAGTCTTTTACAAGCACATTTCATGTTGAGACTTGCGGTTAACTAGTTATGCCAGCAAAAAAATTATTCTCAAGTGCCACCGCTTTCCTCTGTGCTACAGATTGTTCTAAAATGGCCGGTGGCGGCATCACGTGCGGATCCTTGCTGCAGAAGCTGCAGGTACGCACGCACGCGGCCATCATTTGAGAGCGGTGCTGTTTTTTCATCCTTTACCTGTGCAGTCGATCGCTGATGCTCATGTACTTCTCGTCTGAAAATCAGCTTGTATGGGATGAAGTCGGTGAGAGCGACGAGGACCGCGACAAGGTCCTGTACCAGCTGGACCAGGAGTGCCTCGACGTCTACAAGAGGAAAGTCGACCAGGCCACCGACTCCAGGGACCTCCTCATCCAGGCGCTGGATGACTCCAAGATCGAGCTCGCCAGGCTGCTTTCTGCTCTTGGGGAGAAAGCTGTAGCAAGAACTGTAAGTCAATTACCATGCCTAGGAATTTCTGGCTGCTTTTCATCCTGCACACTTCTGCCGAGTCTAGTGCTTACTCAATGTAACTTATGAAGGCTTGTTTTCTGAATTACCAACCAATTATCTGTAAGTTTTGAGTTATTATTTCTTTGCCATGGCGAGTAAATCCCGATATATCAGCTTAGTAGGACATTCTAGTGATGGAACTAAGTACCAACCTGTGGTATCTTTTTGATGTTCATGGGATTTGATTGTCATGTACACAAGTCAAATGACACCCATTCTGAATGTCTAGAGGCTTTATTTTATTTCTTTACCATTGGGAAGTAAGTCGAGAATCATCGATGCATGCAGCCTGAGAAGACATCAGGGACAATCAAGCAACAGCTAGCTGCTATCGCGCCAACACTTGAGCAGCTCAATAAGAAGAAAAATGAGAGAAAAAAGGAATTCGTTAGTGTGCAATCACAGATTGATCAAATATGTGGTGAGATTGCTGGCACCACAGAGGTCGGTGAGCAGGTGGCCACACCACAGGTCAACGAGGACGATTTGACACTTGAGAGGCTTGAAGATTTCCGGTCCCAACTCCAGGAGCTTGAGAAAGAGAAGGTATTTGACAGTACTGCTCATCACTTAGTTTGCTTTTAGATAATGGAAGAATCAACTGTCCTGGGATCCCTTAATTTTGGTCATGACTATTGCTTTGTCATTGATTCCCTGTGGCTAACAACATTTTCTTTCTGCCTGAAATTGGGCTGCAGAGCAATAGGTTGGAGAAGGTTCTTGAGTATGTAAGCATGGTGCATGATCTCTGTACCGTCTTGGGGATGAATTTTCTCAGCACAGTGACTGAAGTTCATCCCAGTCTGGATGACTCCATTGCTGATGACTGCAAGAGCATCAGCGACGATACATTGTCAAAACTTGACCAGACAGTAGCCACACTTCACGAAGATAAAAAGCTGAGGCTAAGCAAGGTGAAATCATCACATTTCTTAGCCATTTAATAAAATCTGAAGCACATGCCGCATTACATGAGCAATCTGATCGATGGCTTATTTTCTATTGTCAGCTTCAAGAGCTTGCCGGTCAACTCTATGATCTTTGGGATCTCATGGATGCTCCGGTGCAAGAAAGGAGAATGTTTGATCATGTCACCTGCAACAGATCAGCATCTGTGGATGAAGTGACTGCTCCTGGAGCTCTTGCCCATGATTTAATTGAACAGGTGAGCTTACGCTGGAAATTATCCGGTAGAGAATTACTCTCTGGTGTGTATTGTTTGTTCTTCTCCATTTGATCCTTGCTTCAAATTCAGGCTGAGACAGAGGTTGAAAGGCTAGACCATCTAAAATACAGCAAGATGAAAGAAATCGCTTTCAAGAAGCAAACTGAGCTGGAAGACATCTATGCTGGTGCTCACACAGTAATAGACACCGCTGCCGCGCATTTGAAGTTATTGTCGCTGATTGAGGCAGGGAACATAGAACCGACAGACCTGATTGCCGATATGGAAGGTCAGATAGCAAAAGCGAAGGAAGAAGCATTGAGCAGAAAAGATATATTAGATAAGGTTGAAAAATGGATGTCTGCGTGTGAAGAAGAAAGCTGGCTTGAAGATTATAACCGGGTATGCTAATAATTTACTTTAGCAACCAAGTTCTGCTGGTTTTGGGAGTAGCTTCTCAGTTCTCAGTTCTCTCACACAAATTTAAAATCCTTCTGCAGGATGACAACAGATATAACTCAAGCCGAGGTGCCCATCTGAATCTCAAACGTGCAGAAAAGGCTCGTATCCTTGTCAGCAAGATTCCAGGTACCTGTCTGAACATACAAACAGAAACATCCATTATGAAATTTTCTATGCTTTGGAGACGAATTTATCTTCAACTTCTATATTTCTGTTCCTTGCTAATGTACTGAATGCTTTCATTCTAGCACTTGTCGAAACTCTGGTTGCCAAGACAAGGGCATGGGAAGAGAGCCGCGGTTTGTCCTTTATGTACGATGGTGTACCCCTTCTGGCTATGCTGGACGAGTATGTCATGCTAAGGGAGGAAAGAGAAGAAGATAAGAAGAGAATGAAGGTATGGTCTACTCGCTCTTTAAATTGGAAGCCAATGGTTTGTCGAACTATATTTAATTCTCTTGTATAAAGTCAGTAGTTTGAATATGCTGAATGTGTTTAGCAATCGGCATTAATTATCTTGTCTGTACACTTTGAGTTCAGTTCATTAGGATGCTGTCACATCTAATCATAGGCATGGAAAATTGGAACTGGGAGCACAAAAGTAGGCTAGAGACTAGACTGTTTCTGTATGTGGCATCTGCTTGTAAGGCCTATTTGCATAACATCAGTTCTCCATTGTGTCTGCTGCATTCACACCCCAGGAGCAGAAGCGCTATGTGGAGCAGAAGCTGACCACGGACCACGAAGGGCCATTCGGGTCACGAGTGAGCCCCAACAGACCGGCGACCGCGAAGAAGCTACCTGGCCCCAAAGCCAATGGCACCTCCGTTAACGGCGGCACTCCTCCGAGCAGAAGGCTATCGATCAACGGGAGGTCCGGAGGGAAGGACAGCAGCAAGAGGGACTCCCTGAAGGCCGCCGCGTCCTCTCCGGGAAACAATGGAGCCGCAGCGGCCGCCAAGGAAGACGCGGCATCCTCACACGTCTCCGGCGCCGACCTGGCCCCGACCACGCCGTGATTGATCTTTGACTTGATGATGGTACTATATATTAGATAAGAGAGGATGTTCTTCATTCCATTTAATCCTGTGGTGATATGATGTAACGTGATGTAATGTATTCGTAGCGAGGAGGAAGTATATGACTGTCCGTCGATTCGTTGTTCGGGTGTTTGGCTAGGGTTTGTTTGTTTGCTGCTGTTGTAAGTGAGTGATGGTGTTCCACTTTTGATTAGCACTATTCCTACTGATGATCAGACGTTGTAGTATAGTTGTCTTTGCTGGTCTGTGTTATTAGTTGTTGAAATGACACTTTGTATTAGTTGTTGAAATGACTGGTCCTTGTATGATGATCAAATTTCGTCTTTTAACCTTTCGGAAATTTGCCTTTAACCTTTTAGCATCTTGTGGAATGCATTTCTATGCTCCCAATTTTTAACATAAATCTCAACACGAGCTCGAACCTCCTGTTGGTTGAGTACAAGTGTGATGTTGGTTGTTTATGGTGTGAAATACTGATATGGTATTTTAGATGTCAATTTTTTCTCTACATGCGGAAGATATGTTGGGCACACATGTTGTTGCTGCTTCCTCACCTCAATCAACATTCAGCTCACCCTCTCCCGACACCGGCGCCGAATCCCAGACGTTGAAGTTCGTTCCTGAAGACTCCTCCACCCGTTCTTCTCCTCTCCGGTTGCCCTACATGGCGAACCGTGTCATCACGCCACGTCACCCCCCTCTTCGCGCATCAGGACAGTTCCCCGCCGTCGACTCCCCAACAGACGGCCAGGATCCCTCCGTCACCACCTCCGTTGGACAGTAGTATACTGATGGCGATCTGATCTGGAAAAATATCTCCCAAAACATAAAATAAAATACGAAGTATACTACTACAAACGCCCATCTTCTCTCTCTCTCTCAGCTTCTCCCTGCAGCAGCAAGTCTCCGATTGGATTCGACCACTCCTGATTGGAAATTTCGGTTTTCCGATCGTGGGCGGCCGGCGGGGCGGGGGATGAGGAAGCGGGAGCGGGAGAACCCGTGCGGGATCTGCGGGCACTACCACCGGTACGAGGAGGGGGAGCCCTGCGGGGTGTGCGGCCACCGCCTGCCCCTCACGCCGGCGGCGCTCACAAAGCCAAAGGACTCGGCGTTCCCGTCGGAGATACTGCCGGAGTTCCTCTTCCTAGGCAGCTACGACAACGCCTCCCGCGCCGAACTGCTCAAGACCATCGGCGTCTCCCACCTCCTCAACGTACACCTCCTTCCATTTCTTTCACTGCTCAAGACTGAATGACTGATTTCTCCTCTGCGTGCGTACTATAAATGGAAGGTCGATCGTAGAGGCGTCGATTATCTCTAGGAAACATGTCGTTCTAAAACTCTGCAAATGCTCGATTTCAAACTGAAAACGCTCAAATTTATGATGCTCAATCTTACCTGACAGACCGTGCCCTTGTGCCAAAACCTGTACCGCAACTCCTTCACATATCACTGCCTTCAAGACGACAAGACTTTGCAGTTTGATGATGCAATCCAGTTTATAGGTATGGTGCTAAGCCCTTCCAGCTTTCATACATTACGTTTACCATTAGGTTATGGTGCTCCATTGACATTGTTGCTTGTGCCAGAGACATTCACCTTCTCATAGCCTAAAAGCATTCTTCAATCTTATATTGTTTCTATGATTACCATTTTTTTGGACTCATGTTCTGTAGAGACCCTCGTGGTCTTTGCTGCTCTATCCCCCTCCCTCCCATGTTGAGCATAGGTTTATCTGCTGCTTATTTTGTTATTATTTTCAACTTCAGAACGGTGCGAGAGGGATAAAGCACGAGTTCTAGTCCATTGCATGTCAGGGAAAAGTAGGTGTGTACATGTATAACATATTAGCACCTATTGTTTCGATGTTGCTCCGACTTTTATTGACTAAATGCTTCGAAAAACACTTTGATCGATCAGGTCGGCAGCATTTGTGATGGCCTTCTTGATGAAGTCCAGAGGCTGGCGACTTGGACAGTGTTTCCAATGGGTGAAAGAACGGAGACCGCAAGTGCAACTGGCCGATGGTAACTTCATACCTTTTGCTGACATTCAAGATGAATCGTTCTAAGAAACTAAAACGAAATATAAAGGATGAACTGTACATTCTACAGCGGCGCAACAGCAGTTGATCGCATATGAGCAGAAGCTTTTTGGCTCCAACGTTGGCGTGGCAGCTCAACCTCTCGCTCCAGCAGACTCGTTCCCTTCTCTCGGATTCGGTTTCCCGAAACCGTCAGGCCACATCCAGGTGCCGACCTTTAACCAGCAGGCTCCAGCGTCCATCTTCGAGCGGGTTTGCCCGAACAACAGCCCGAGTAATTTCATGTTTGGAGCCAAAGCGAAGCTTCCAGATACCAGCGGTAACTTGGATGTGGCCAACTTGTCTGAGAGCGATAGTATGATGGACAGCTCCTAGGTTAGGTTGCCTTTGTAGCGCGCTACAAATTTTTGTGAGGTCTGTTACAGTGTGTGAACAGGCATATGTATGTGCTTTTATTCGACTTGCATAGCACAATTCAGATAGACTGGAATTGCGCGGGAAAGTATGAGTAGAAGGCTGCATACGTGCTTTTTGTACAGATTTGTGTGCTCAGAAAGTATAGCTCAAATTAATACATTGCTGTTGTAAACTTGTTGATTACAAGCATATCGACCAAAGATAACTGTCAGGTTCTTGGTGAGCCTTCAGCCAAGATGTCGAAGAAGCTCAAAAATTTGTGAATGTTCAAAGTCTGGCCTATACCACATGAAAGATTGCGACAAGTGAGTAGACTTGAAAATGGCAAGATACTTGAGACTTTGATGAAAGATCACATTTTTTAAGCACAATTGACCGTTCATTTCTTATAAACAATATAACTGTGGAAACGTTCATTTTTGTTATAAACACAACCGTGAAAATTATCCATCACGGATCGGTTACTACCGTGTAAAGGACATATATAACCCAAAATTGCCATCTACATGTAAACCATATTCTCTCTTGTGCTATGAACAAATCAAACACTTGCTTGCATCCAAGGTAGCTCGCTTGCCATCTTTGAAAACCGACAGAGTGTCGCGCTCATTTTCTGATGTACTCGATCGTGCAGTTCTCCTTGAGCCACTCGAGCACCTTTGCAGCCTCGAGAACGTCTTGAACCTGCATACATATTCAAGTAGTTGAGAAATCATCCCAAAAAGATCAAAAGTGTGTTGCCAGATCGCAGGCGGACTGAAGGGATTAATCATGGGAAAATATGAGACAAAGCAAAAAAAAAAAAAAAAAAAAACAGCTAAAATACCTGCTGCTTGATGTTCCCCTCGTCGTAGTCCTGATTATAGCGCTTGAACTCTTCTATGGAGTTCTCAACTTCCTTGATGAGCTGATCGGTCGAGTACTGCACGATGATATGGTACGGGGTTAATACATGGGTAGAAACGTGCGAATCAGAAGTCAAAAGAAGAAAGTGTGCTGTTATTAGTACCTGTAAGTTTTCAGCCTTGAATATTTCACCAACAGCCAACATTTGCTTAATGATTTTAGTGATGTTCTCCCTCTCACTTTTCAGGTACTCCTGGACCGACCTTTCACTCGAAAGGGATGCTAGCTGATCTTTATCTAGCTTTCTTTCTGTCTGCAGGAATCGAGAAATCTATGTTGAGAAGGCAAGACATAAGAGATAACCGAGTATTATATAAACTGCTTGTTCAGTACCTGAAGTTGCAGAAGTTTGGCTCCATACAACTGTTGGCCCTGTTCTTGAAACATGGACCGTGGAACATCGACCTCAACCAACTGAACAAACCAATGGAAATATTAGCGCAAACTCATGCCATCTTGCCAAAAATATGAAAGTGAATTTGATAAAGGGACCAAAGGCAACATATAAATGGCCTCCCTGCGAGAGTAATTGAGAATTCAAAAGCTATTTCAGATGTGAGCCCACAACCTCTCCCAGCTGGTCGAGGATTGCGTTGTCTGTTGCTTGCTCTATAGCTGTCTTCTCCACTTCTTTGCATCTTTCCATAATTCGTTCTCTAACCTGTTCCAGCCAGAAGGCAATATCACTATCAAAACAGTTGGGAAAATTCTTCAACCACCATATTATGTGATGATCAGTCTACACAAATATTAGTCATTAACCATCATATTATGATGAACTGTGAATTATTCATTAACCATCATATTACGATGAACTGTGAATTACTCATTAACCACCATATTATATGATGAACAGTTGGGAAAATTCTTCAACCACCATATTATATGATGATCACAGTTTACAGCAAATATTTTATAAGGTGAACTGTGTGAATTATCAATCGGGAGTAGTTTCCAGAAAAAAAAAAGGTTTAACAGGTACCTATCCAATTATGATGATTTCAATGGCTATTATTACTACTAAAAGAAGGTAATACTATAGCAATCGAATGGAAACCTGATCCATGGTAGTGCATCCTGGAAGGAGCTTTGCAGCAAGTGAATCGTCCAACTCTGGCAAATCTCTGAAGAAGAGTTCTTTACAGACAACCTACACAATACCAGTGAAAATGGGATGAAAACCTCCAACACAAGCTATGGAAAAAACAAACCTCTGCCACTGTGGATTGCATGCAGTTAAACTTTCAGGACTAACATACAAGTATCTATATAACTTTTGAGGACTAACATACAATCTGTAATCACATGAAAATTAAACTAACAGATGTGTCGTCAAAAGTAACTCCAAAGTGTTATAACTTTGGTGTGATATAGGCACAATATGATGTGATTACTAGTTGGAGGTAGTAGAGTGGCGTACATAGATATGTACAGTTTGGCCTTTTGGAAGTGATACTCACAGTAAACTGGGCACGGACACCTTGCAGACTTTCTTGATCAAAGGACTCAGGGAACTGTATAGGAAATGATCTAGTCTCACCGGGACGAATCCCAATTAGAGAACCCAGAAATCCAGGAACAAGGTTACTATTTTCCTCAGTGTCCAACTGGAACCCTGCAAGCCATAGTAGATGTGCATGACATCACAAGATAGACGTACATGTCATTTCAAGTAACTGGAAATGAAAGCAATACTGTACATTCCATCTATGTTGCATATAGAAGAGAATTCAGAGGACATGTGGATTCAAATATCACATCACTACAATAGTCAGTTGCAACCAAAGTGGTGTACCAGGCCAGCGATAACTAGGAAAATTAAGTTGTGACAATAAAATAGAGAGTAGATGTGTAATGTAAACAAACCTGTAGCCTCAGCTGATGGAATTTTTTCACCTTTAGAGCCATCGGTTGTGATAGTTTCAGCCAATATATCGATTACTGTTACATCACCGATCTACACGCTCAAAAAATAGATGCTGTTACAATACAACAATATTACCGATGCTTGCTATGAAATAATATTAATCTAACATGCCAACTCCAATGAAGCAAGCCAAGTAGTTCCTCCATTCATTACGAAAATAGTAATGCTACTTGACATTGACAAGGAAAATGTAAAGGGTATATATGTATATATTGACTTGGACGTGGTCAATATTTTAGGCTTGACACATATCTCTTTTGTATATAAATCTTGGTCAAATATTTGGAATAAGATGAATAGTTCACCACTTAGCCAGAAACTAAAAAAAAATTAGCTGATTTCCGCAAATTAGTCTCGGTTACTTCAATGCAGAAATTAGAGTCCTGAGTACAACTCTAACACACAGTAAAGTTTCCATTGGTATATTGCAGACTGGCGCAACTATAAGAACTCACCTGTAGACCTCTGTCAGATACTACTCGAAGACCCCCTAGAGATTTACGACGACGCTTAAGCTCTAACTCGGCTGCCTTTTCTGCATCAACAATTTCATCTATTTCAATAACCACTTTGAGGTTCTTATATTTGTCTTCAGTTGACCATTGGAGGTCAGGAACAATATCCACCGCAACATCATATCTGAGGAAATTTGACATAAACAGAAAGATTGGATGATAACCAAATTTTTTAAAAAGTTCAAAATAAGTAGGACGCCTATATGGGAGTAACAGTGTACCTAAACACATGGTCGAGGGAGAAAGACTCATTCATATCATCAAACTTGGTGAGAATCTGCACAGAATCTTCTAATGCCTTATCTTCTACCTAAAAATAGAAGACGGTATCAGCTGAGCAGATACAATAATTAGCACAAGATAGTATATAGTACCGCTAAAGGGACAAAGGCAAGTCGTGATTCAAAAAGAGATTAGACCGATCAGAGACATAGGGATATCACCAGTGAGTTAATGGCTGGTGATTCTACAAGCCCAGTTCATATGTGGTTGATCCATGGTTCAAAGTTATTACTCTCTCCGTCCATAAAAGGATGTCACAAATTTTCTAGATATGGTTGTATCTAGACGTGTTTCGCGTCTAAATACATCCATATCTAGAAAAATATGTGACATTCTTTTGTGGACGGAGGTAGTACTTGTCATGAATGGTTGGAAACAAATAAGCCAACAGGGAGTTTTCGTAAGATATGGCCTGGGAGAAACTCATACCGAGGACAATGCCTGGGGAAGTGTAAGCCTCAAGATGGCTTCGACCGTAGCGGCCCGTACATGCTGCGGCCCGACGTAGTTTAGAAGCACATTTTCAGGAACTACCTTTCCAGGACGAAATCCAGGAACCTGATAAGAAGGAACAGCAGGGGCACAATAAAAAGCTGTAAGACATATAGAGGAAGCACAGGTTTAGGCACAACAGCGTTTCTTTTTCCGAAGACACCTTCCAGATAATAGTGCTTGAGTCATCTAGCTACGATCATCAAAATTCGACGCACGCACGCAATGGTGGAAATTCTAGATTACTTGAGCATTCCCAGTTTCTAAGCACCCATCAGAATCCCATCTATACACAATAATGTGCTTCCTTTGGTATAATATATAGGAGCCGGCCGGCCGGCACAGAAATGGCTTAATGGGTAGGGTGGTACCTTGAAGCGCTTGGAGTACTCCATGAGGGTGGTCTGGTAGCACTCCTGGGAGATGGAGGTGGGCACCTCCACGCTGAACTTCACCTGCCACCCACAACACAAGAAAATCCTTTTATCAGCATACTCTCCGCAACCCAATGCGGTTGAGCTGAGAGGGTCGGGGGCTAGGCTGACGCTGGAGTTGGGCTGCGGCGTCTCGGTGACGCGCACGGAGTCGCCGCCCCCCGCGGCGGCCTCGCGCAGCTCGACGGCGGCGGAGGGGACGGGGAGCCGCGACCGCCTCTGGCTGTGGGACCGCGAGGCGGACAGGGAGCGTGAGGAGGAGGAAGGAGACCAGGAGGCTGCGCGCGGGGAGGATAAGCAGCTCGGGTGGTGGGTGGTGGCCGTGGATACGGCGGCGACGGCCGCGGTGGCGAGCTCCATGGGTCGGAGTGGAGTGGAGCAGCGGCTGTGGTGTGGGAGGGGGAAAGACGAGGGGATTAGGATTTAGTAGCAGATAAGCTTTGTAATTCAGCTATTTTGGCGGGGGGTTATTAATATTTTAAAGGATTTTTGTTACAACCTTTTTAAAGTTTTTCAAATATTTTTAGATTTTCATGATAAATTATGATAAGTAAATTATTAAATTTCATTCTTATTGGACGGAAACTACACCGGTTCATGAGGAATCGCACCCGAGGAATGGCACCCCTGATGATTGATCCCAGTCCAAGTTTATGAGTAAACTCCTCCTTCTCGAAATAGTCTTTCACTCCGCTTTATAAATAAAGCCTAACCGGCCAAACGATACAAGGTGGTGGGGAGATCCCGAAACAAGCAAGCCAAAAAGAAAAAAAGACAAATGAGAAGGGGCGAGCCACCATCTCAAGCCGAAGCAAGAAAACAGGAGACACCACATCTAGCACTACGCGACCTAAACTACCGAAGAAGGATCGGAACCGCGTCTCCTTGGAAGACCACCGGACCCCGTTGCACCGACCACACCAAGCTAGCGTCGAAGAGGACCGAGGAAAGTGACCTCGAGGGCATGTGTAAATGATAGGAGACGAACGATACCTTTCCATGCCGAAGTCGAAGAAGCTTCACGCGACGATGGTTTCCAACGTGTTGCACCCGGATGAGACCTGGGTTTCCGATGACGCCCCCAAGAGGGTGACGACACATCGCGCCGCCGCCTTCGAGCTCGCAAAGACGAGCAAGGGTTTTCACCAGAAACCTAGTCACAGGGAAGATACCCACAACGACGCCCCCAAGAGGGTAGTGACACCCGCGGGTATCACCGTCGCCGCGCCAAAGCGCGGAGCTTTCGCTCGGATCTTCACCCATTGCCATCTGAGATACCACCACGAATCCTCCAGATCTTGACCATGGAGCCGCCGCCGAAGCACCGACACCAGGACCACCCGCTGTCGAACCCCTCGCACGCACGTGTCCAAAGGGAAGACCACCACCGCTTCCACGCTGCCTGCCGAAAAGCACCCGTGCAGCCTCTCCTTTCGAGGCCGCCGCCCCGGCATCTAGAAGCTCGAACCGACGAAGCAACGACTCCTCGGGGTAGATAGGGATGGACCGCCAGGTCTGGAGCAGTGGCTGTGGTGTGGTGTGGTGTGGCGGGACAAGACCAGGGGATTAGGACTTAGTAGGAGATAAGCTTTGTAATTCAACTATTTGGGGGTGGGTGGGGGGGGGGGGGGGGGGGGTTATAATATTGTAAAGGATTTTTGTGATAATCCTTTTAAGTTTATTTAGGGAAATGTTTCTGATGGCAGCTCAAATGTTCTCAGCCCATTGATTTTTATGATAAAGTATGATAACTAAATCATCAAGTTCCAGTCCAAGTTTATGAGTAAATTCTTTAGTCCCCGATATAAAACCCCCTTAATAAAAATTTCAAAAATTGGGAAATGGTTTCTGCCATATCCATCCTTTGCTCCTCTCTTCACTACACCAAGGGGCAGCCTTATGAGCAAAAAATGAGAAATAAAGTACATTGCCATTCATCATAGAAGCATAGTAAAATAATAAAATTGTAACATATACCCATAGCATATTGCATGAAAATCATGGCTAAGATATTCTATGCTAACTACTCACATTAGTGAGACATGGCAATGAGCAATGCCATATAAAATATAACATCACCAACAGAAATAATGTGGTCTCAACTACTAGCAATCAAACAACACTATAGAGAAATTCAGGGTTCCGAGCTCCATGGCTCGGAGTGGAGTGGAGCGGCGTCTGTGGTGTGGTGTTGCGTGGCGGGACAAGACGAGGGGATTTAGGATTTAGTAGGAGATAAGTTTTTTAATTCAACTATTTTTTGGGGGGTTATTAATATTTCTAAAGGATTTTTGTTATAACCTTTTTAAGGTTTTGAAAGGAAATAATTTTAGATTTTCATGATAAAGTATGATAAGTAAATTATCAAATACTGGACGGAAACTACACCAGGTGCAACAAAGTTCACGAGGAATCACACCCCTGATGTCTGATTATTGATCCCAGTCCAATTTTATGAGTAAACTCTTTGGTCCCCAATATAAAACCCCCTTAATACAAATTTCAAGTATTGGGAAATGGTTTCTGCCATATCAATCCTTCACTGCTCTCTTCACTACACCAAGGGGTAGCCTGATGAGCAAAAAATGAGAAATAAAGTACAGTCCACGTCTTACATTGCTGTCATAGAAGCACAGTAAAATAATAAAATTCTATCATATACCCATAACATATTGCATGAAACAATGGCTACGATATTCTATGCCAACTACACACATTAGTGAGACATGGCAATGAGCAATGCCATATAAAATAGAACATCACCAACAGAAAATAACACGGTGTCAACTACTAGCAATCAAACAATACTATAGAGCAATTCAGGGTTCCGATCTACACAAATTAGAATAGGATGAAATTGATCATGGAGATAGAGTCTATACTATTGGTGGATATGGCGATGGAGATGATCATACACATGTCGAGGAGGCATTGGTGTTGAAGATGTTGATTTCCCTTTCATATGTAGCGTGACAACTTTATCAACCATCTCCCGAAGTAGGAAAAGAATTTCGGGTCCACTGCCGCTTCAGCAAAATCCACGGAAATTTTGGGTGCTGCAAAGGATGGGGGGGGGGGGGGGGGGGATGTGGACGTCTGATCGGGTCAAAGAGGGGTGTCCTTCTGCGGGTAGCAATTGGTGGAGTTGCACGGCTTGCATGCTACATCCACGATAGCTACCAGTGTTGATGAGGACCATCTGTTGGAAGACGGCATGCTGTTGCACAGCGTAACAACATATTCCAGCGAGTTGACGGCGTTCTCAAGGTATGTCGGGACACTCACGCCTTTTATAGGCTGTCAACACAAGATTGGAGAAAGGTACAAAAGAAATGAGAAACCATTCATAGGTTATCAGCACATGTACAAACTTCCTTCCCTAGGAATAAAAAATATAGACACTTACCAATTACAAGCCCAAGAAGTGAAATCATTTATTATTGCTTCCCCAAAAGGGAGCATAATCACGGTATGTGCATCAAGCGATGCACAAAACCATCTTATGTACAAAATATATCATTCAAGTTACTACAAATTTAGTTCACATAAGGACAAGGAATAATGACATGATTGGGTTCTTTCTTCCCGATGATGTACAATGGATGGACCAGATGAGTATTTATCAGGCACCGTGGAAGAAACAAACAGAGAAAACTAGACAAAGATGAACCCGGATTGTCATGTTGCCATTTGCGTTCTGTCATGCATGTGTTTCCAAGATGCCAACTGGTATGGTCCAGAACGAATGCTAAACTAACTATAAAAACCTCTCAAGGTCGGCCTACTAATTTGTACTAAATCAACGACACTTCTTATGGATTGGAAGGAGTCATAGAGAAGTCTGCAATGCTGCTGCCGGTTAGGCTGTTTGATAACTTCATAGGAGAGAGCGGCTACGCTCCACAAGAAGCTGTGTCTACTCCCCTATTCTACTCTGGTGTTCCGGATGAGCTCCTAGACGCCAGGCCGACCCGCAACCAAAGATATATAGAGTATAGCACACTAAGAAATACCAATTCTGAATGAGCTCCACTTTTAGCTAGCCATGAAGTTGGAGCTTATATGCATCATCCCAAAGACGATTCGGTTGTTCCTTGTTATGGAATTTTAGCGTACATCTCCGGCTATAGACGCAAGCTACTTCGACATGTACATGCCGCTTGTAACATGTTACTTCCATCCTAAATCCCAATGTCTCCCATGCCTAAAACTTCTATAGATCGAAACAAACGTGGATGCCAGTACGCACGACAAGTAAAATCTCACTTTAGAACTGAAGCTACTTCCTATATGGCTATGCCTCTCCTGAGGGGAGAAACACATGGAGTGTATATATGGCAGTAAACACTAGCATCTTATTTATTTTTCCTTCGAAATGTACATGCCTATCATGATATATTTGAGATAAAGTTGTGGTACTATGATGTACTATTCTCTAATAGAAATACCTACCCGAGTAATATAACATGCATCTACTGTCACCTCAACATACATACGTGTACACAAGCATTGCATTCACGAGGATATGATATTATAAAAAAGTGGCATGCCTTACTCAATTGTAAAATTGATTGTCAAGTGCTGTGCTCTTACTCATTAGCTAGGGCCTTCTACCGGAACGCCATCTCTCCCTCCTTGTATCTCTATGCCATGCGGGCCAACCCTCCCTCCTCATGTCCTATACCACCACGAAGTTGCCTCCAACTCGAAGCGCAACTGCACAGTAGCTGCATAGCACGAGACGCAGGAGCACATGGAATAAAGCCATGGAAGAAACATGCGCAGAAAACTAGAGGAAGAGCCAAATTGTCATGTTGCTATTGGCGTTTACAAGAGGCCAACAAATCTGCATTTGGCATCGTTTCCGAGCGACAACTGCGCGTTCCAGAACAAATCCTAAGCTGAGACCAAATTCCTTTGCAGACCAGCCTACTAATTAATTAACTCTAAAACCGTGCAATGCTGACTTTGCCCATTAGACCGTTTGACAAGTTCAATTGGCGAAATGGCTGGTCTGATAAGTTCTGTTCTTTTTCCCGAGTGGCCATGCGCTCAGACAAAGCAACTGAGATCAGGATGAAGTTTCCATGGCAAATGCAGCTCGGGGAGAAGGTCCCATCGTAGTTGTCCGAAAGCAACACAGATTTTCAACATTGGGGATGATTATCCACTTTGAAAATATTTATTTTTCTCCATTTCTAAATTTTGTTTGTCTCGGTGCAGCTCCATCTTCTAGTATGGTGTTCCAATCGAGCTCGTGCGGTTCAGGACAACACGTTGACGGTGAAGAAACATCACAGAGTTGAGGAGAGCTTGGTAGTGCAATTTTTTTGCTGACCGTGAAGTTCAAAAGTATATGCATCCTCCATCAGATGGTTTTGTTGCTTCTCAATCTGGTAGTTCGGCACGGGCCTCTTGCCATAGATGCACGCTACTTCGACATGTACGCGTCACTCATAACTTGTTTCTTCCATCCTTAATCCCAATGTCTATCATTCCTAAAACTGGTATAGATTGAAAAAACATGGATACAAGTACGTATGACAAACAAAAGATCACTTGGGAGCTGAAGCAACTTCCTAGACGGCTATAGTTCTCCTTGGTGGGGAGAAACACATGGAATGTATATAAGACAACAAACAATATTATCTAATTTATTTCCTTTGATATGTACATGACTAACAATATGATTATAATAAAGTTGTACTTTGATATGCTTGAGTAGTGTTGTAGTGTACTATATTCTTTGGTCGGCACACCTACTATAGTACTAGTAAGTAATAAGATACATATACTACCAACCCTTGTATCCACAAGGATTTGGTGTAATAATACCATCGGCAATGGTGAGCCCATTAAAAAAAGGTGAAAAATCGATTTCGGCTCGGACAAGTTGGAGATTCTCGTTCCAGACAAATATGCCCGTTGGGATAGGAGGCTCTCGCGACCCTGCGGACGACCGCGCTCGCGCGTCGCCGCCGGCCCCCCCTGCGCCACCCCCGCTGGTCCAGCTCCCCACGAAGCTCCCTCCGCCGCCGCCGCACCTCCCGCATGGCTTCGTGCCCGTGGCCCTCGGTTCGGGGACGCTGGCGAGCTCCCCGTCCTCACCCGATCTGGCCGCCTCAGATCGGATCGCGCCTCCGCCACCGTCCTCTGCGTCCCCTCGCCGGCCGTCGCCCCCGCGCCCCTGCGACGCCCGCGGCGTGTGCCCTGTCGGCCCCCCGTCTCCGACGTCGCCGGTGCCCCGCTCGGGTCGGCCGACTCTCCGCTCCATCGTCGTTGTGCCGCCCCCCGGACGCCCCCGCGATGAGGAGGGTTGGCTCACCGTTCCTCCACGGCGCCGCCCGGCTGGCCGCAGCGATGGCGGTGGTGTCAAGCCCAAGCACAGCGCGGCCGCCATTCGATTCATGCGGCGCACGGAGGGTCTGTGTGCTCGCTGCCTCGCCCCCATTCACCACCACCGCTCTTCCGCCTGCCGCGCTCAGATACGGTGCCTCTCCTGCAATCTCTCCGGCCACAAGGAGAGAGATTGCCCGCTCCGACGCGCCACCAAGTCGGCTCATCCCGGGCCTGCTCGTCAGCCTCCTCGTGGGCCTGCCTCCTCTCCCCTCTCGCCGGGAGCCCTTTCGTGGGCTGCTGTCACCGCCGCACCGCGCGTCGCCCTCAAGCCTGCTCAGTCAAGGACTGCCATCCCTCCCACCCCGCCGCCGCCGCCCTTGGAGCATGCCTGCTGCTCGACGCTTCTTCACCCACCGCTCATTCGTCCGTGCGCTTGCGTCCATGTCGACGAGATGCGCTCCTTCATCTCCGACCTTGCGACTTCACTTCGGGCCGAGCTCAAGGAGCTCGTGACCGACGCCGTCGCGCCCATCCTCGCCGCGTCGGCGGCCGTGCAGGATTGGATCGAGCGTGTGCGTGACATCACCTCTCGGGCTGAGGCGCTCGGTGATGTCCTGCTGCCTGGCTATGGGCCGAGGCTCCCGCACCTGCATGGCAACGACATGGTGCCGGTTGTTGATGCGGCGCACCCGATGGTGGAGATGAAGCCCCCTTCTCGGCTCGGCGACGAGGCTGCCCCGGTTGATGGAGTGGCGCACCTTTCGGCGGAGATGAAGCAGGATGGCGGGGTTGAGCACTACCACGAGATCACGACGCCTACTGATTCACCATCGAGGTGCTCCGAGCTGGAGGATATTGTCGCTGCCCCTGGTCTGGTTGGGGAGCTGCAACAATCCATCAACTCCGGCATGGCGCCGGCGCAGCCTTTCGCTAAGGACGTCGTCACCGTCGCTGTTGATATCGCCATGAATGGTCCGGAGCCGTCGCGAGATGCTGACCCCGACGAAGACGCTGAAGCCAACCTGTTGGGTGATCTCCTCGCCTCCTCGCCGGGCAATGGCAGGGATGGAGGGTGCTCCATCGTTGATTCCTGCGAGAAGGGGGTGAGCACGGACGGTGATGTCGTGGTCCCGTTGCTGGGCTCGGTCCATGACCTCTTCGTCAGGCCGGCTGCGCCCCTGCTCCCTTGCCCTGCTCCTCGGACTCCGGCTTCGGCTCGTGTTGATAAGTCGACGCCTGAAACCCGCTGCAGTGCGCGGCTAGGAGCCAAACCGAAGATGCCGATGATGGATAGAGCTATCCGCGTGCTGCACAAAAAGATGGGACTCAAATTACTGAGGATATCCCTCTGGTGCAGGCTCGTAAGGAATTTGCGAGCAGTCTCAAGACTCCGATGTCTGACTCGTCTATAGCGGCGCTCAACCTCCTGTTCAAGCTCAACATGCCGGGCCTTGCCGCCGTGGATGACGCCCTTCTTGGCCTGGCTGGACCAGGGGGTGTGGAGATCACGCCTTCAGAAGAGTAGAGGCTTGCGCCTTGATCTTTTGCCCTGTCCACCGTGTTTCTGGACCATTGCGAGGGCCGAGTTTAGAAGGGTTGACCGGTTGAGCTTTGCTCCGACCGGTTTTGTATCTTCTTTTTTTTTGGCCTAGGCCTCCGATGTTTGCTCCTTCTATATCAATATATAAAAGGCAAAGCTTTTGCCTTTGTTTCAAAAAAAAAAAAAAAAAGGTGAAAAGGTTAATTTTAGCCAGAAAGTTTGTTCAAATGGTTAGATTTGTAGCTCCATCCTAATTTGCGCCCTCATAGTTATATTTTCGTTAACTAACCTTTAGTAGTGGAGAAAACTTGGATGCTGGTAATTTCTATATAGAGAAAACCTCATATTTTTAGATCCAACATCTTGATTACGTACGTGACTTTGGCATTAGTAACATCATTTCAAGCAACGGCCGAGTTTTAGAATGCTAAACTAATGCACAAGCATTCGCGATTAATTTTCTGCTACATTTTTTTACTAAACTAAAAAATCCTGTAGAACGGTAAACAACTGTGCTACACTCACGCTTTGGTTAGCTGTGGGGAGCGGTATGCCTCCGCATAGTGTTCATTCCCCTGCTGTTCCCCTCTTCTACTACGGTGTTCCGGACGAGGTCGTACGATTCTGCCATGCCTGTCGCAACCAGCAACAGATGATTGCACAAGCACGACCCCAAAAGTTGGAAGGTATATGCATTCTCCGATAGATGATTTTGTTTTCCGGTGCTCTGAAAACTTTGCGCGGATCTCCTGCTATAGATGCACGGTACTTCAATATGTACATGCCAGTCGTAACATGTTATTTCTATCCAAAATTCCGATGCCCTCCATGCCTAAAACTACCATAGATCGAAACAAACGTGGATGCAAGTATGTACGACAAGTAAAAGATCACTTCAACTCTGAAGCAACTTCGTATTCAGTTATACCTCTCCCGGGATGGGAGAAGCACATTGTATATATGGCAGTAAACACTAGTGATATCTTATATTGAGATAACGTTGTAGTACCCCGCATGGTGTACTATTCTCTAATCAGAATACCTAACACAGTACTACTATGTAATAACATGCATCTACTGCGACCTAACCATACATGCATGTACACAAGCATTGCATTCACGAGGATATGGTGTCATAAGACCATCTGCATATAATGCAGGGCGCCAAGAGGGATGCTTAGAAAAAATAACATGTTTGTTGCATAAACACTAGTGAATATTTATACAAGTCATATGTTTAGCTAGGCGCCTTTCCTTTCCTATATATATGTTGCGCTAAAAACGCGTCACACGAACACGTCCTCGTGTACCCGCGGTGCCGGGGGAGATACTCCGCAACTCGTCCCGCGGGAGGCCGACTTACAGCGCGATATGCAAGACAGCAAGCCGGCGCTTTTAGAACCAGACGTCCCAGCCCCTCGGGAGGGACCCCGTCAGAGAAAGCCGGTGACGATTGGCTAAACTAAGCCGGATTTGACCGCTCTTAGCTCAGTTGTCGATATTCGATGAACTCACGCGAAGTCGCCGAATAACGGAATCAGGAACAAGGGTTTGAGGGTAAAAAGTAGGGTTTGTATTGGTTGTCGATTGTTTGCTTAATTTCAATCGGCCGTCACCTCTTACATATATAATGAGGCAGCTGGACTTCTCGTACAAATATTGTACTTCTACAATGATTACAACTCGTAGTGTAAGTCGGTTTCTATCTCTAAGTTAGGTAAAAGTCTTGGACGGCTTCATACTGGACCCGGACTCCAAGCGTCCATCTCCGGCTTCTTTTGGAAAGTCGCCTTTTGTCCTTCCGTGTTGACCTCGAACTCATTCTATCGTGCAACACCCGACTTCTGTTTTGAGCTTTGCAAGCGTTAAACAACCTCGTGTCCGGCTTTTCTGGTGCGGCTTCTGGAATCTTCAGGAAATTCAAGTCTAGCCTGCGCCGGGTTCTGGCTAAGCCGGGTTGGCTCTTGCCGGGTCATCATTCCAGGTTCTCTCCAAGTCGCCATCTCCTCCTGAGTGAGCTTGAACCTGTGACCTGCCAAAAACAGGTGCTAACACTATACAAATAAGCTCTGTTCCTTAAGAGCTTGTTTGGTACCATTTATTTACTTCATTTGGCAGAAATAAATGTAAACGAAATAATTCCCATAAAAATGACAAGGTTAGGGACAACAATTGATTTAACATACTCTAGACATTCGTTGGAATTCCAATTGAAATGACGCTTCCAATATCATGGTAGCCAAAAAAAATTGGTAAGAAATTTCGATTGATTTCATGATTCTGGTTCAAAATGATGGCCACTAAAATGGGCTCTAAGTGTTTTACCGTGTATCTCTACAAGTACCTTGCATTGTAGATGGCCTTACAATGTCAAACAAAATGAATCTTCATCTTCTTGGCCGACGGTTCAAGGGTGTCATGCACTACACATGAGCAGGTACTAGCGCGGAACCCGACACTCCCCCGACAAGAATCATACGACACCTCAAAGTATGCAGATTCACGTTGCCAAGGATCCCGACACCACCGTCATGCCCCTCTACGATGAAAGCAAGGCAACCTTCAACATGAATCCCCGACATTACGTCTAGGTTGACGATCGCATTGCTGTTGAACGTGAGGGCGACCTTGGACACTATGACACTACTGTGGCTGGTGAAGTTGTATCGGGCCGGAGTCGAGCCCGGTATACGATGAAGACAATGACATGAGTGGGTACTGGTGCATGGTGCTCCGTAAGGTTGTCCACAATGCCATGTTGACCGTCTATGAAAGTCCCGTGATGACCGTGCTAGACTCGATGATCAAGCCTCCTGAGTACGCCAAAAGCGTGATGCCAAGCGGTTTTCCACCGACGCCTATGTCGATGAGCATGACGATGTAATAACATGAAACCGTGTCGAGGCGATGCATCGGTGTGAACATGAAACCATTTGTGTTGTTTCTCGGCTTGAGGAGGGCGAGAAACCTGCCAGTGCTACTCGTCGGTGGCAGGCAATAGGAGAATTCCCACGCCATACTTTGACACGATCGACTTGGGTGCGTCGCCGATCCCGAGGAGGCCATCAAACTTGTCGTAGGGCCATGCTGGTTGCTTCTGCAACCAAAGCTAATAGTTGCGAGAGAGGTGCCGAAGTTGGTCGGCAGCGTATCTATTACGTACACTCCTATGGTGATCGCGTTGTTCTGTAATCGATCGTGTACCCGCAAAGGGAGGGACTGGTGCTCTTTGTGCAACTGTTTTTGTAGCCATCGACGGAGAGCTAGTTGCACGCATGAGTGATGCAGAGAATGGGGGAGAACATGGACGACTTGAGCGTGTCGAAGAGGGGGTCCTTTTGCAGGTTGCATTGGGTGGATCGAGTTGCACGGCTTGCACAGTTGCACTGTCCCATGATAGTCGATGTGGACCGTCTTTTGGACTCGCGGCGTGCTATTTGCCACCCCAGTCCGCCTAATATAGGTACACCGCCTGCCGATGAGCTTCGCATCTTCGGCACCTCCGTGACCACCACCATCACACCATCGAGCAGCACACCGAGTGGGACAGTTCCTTGTGTTGCATCGTTGCGTGAATTCAAGCTAGCTACGACCCAGGATCCATTAACCTGCCTGCGTGTCTTCTTAGACTAGGTGCGCGTGTGCGTACTTGCACGTCTCGCCGAAACGGCTTTGCAAACCTACAACCGCGACACGCTGCCAGGATGACGAGGAACCCCGCCATGGCCGTAGACACTAAGTCTCACTAACCAGGACATTGCGCGTTGACGACTACCCCTTGCACCATGGCCGTACGTGAACAAGTCAGGATGGTACCATCATCAGACCATGTCGCTGTGCCCAACGAGGAGGGTGGTGACCATCTTGGAGGTGACACCAATACAGATCAGCAAAACCACTGTCCACATCAGGAAAACCATCCACAAAACAGCTAACAATAGGGCTAGGGGGTCAATTACAAGGGTTTTGAAAAGATGTGGGGGTTAAGAGTGCTAGTTTAGACCTATGGGATGTTGCGTCCAAACTCTAAAATTTGTGGGGATTATATGGACTTCTCAGACTGATACCATATGTTCCATAATCCTGTCATTATCCCCCAGGGTGCCTCGTGACCTTGCGGTAGTCGGGTAGGTGAGGGGCTCAAAGAAAGCAAAGAACCTGAAATTATTTTTTTAGCATTACAGCAATTTTCAGGACTAAAAGTGCTAAGGAATGTTTGAATATTTCAAATATAATTTTTTGAAACCTTAATAACTTTTAAATATTAATTCTAATGGAAAAAGTTTGAATGTTTAAAAACATTAAACATTTCCAGAATTAGTATACTATAAATAACTTTAATTATATAACTCCAAATACTATAATTAATATGTCTATATGAATTATTCAAATATTTTTGAGCACTTTTCATATTAAAAGTTTTTCCATTTGAATTAGTACTTAAAAGTTATGAAGGTTTGAAAAAAGCTTATATTTAAAATATCTAAACATTTCTGGGCACTTTTCATATTAAAAGTTTTTCCATTAGAATTAATATTTAAAGTTTATGAAGTTTGAAAAGTTTATATTTGCAATATTCGAACATTTATGAGCACTTTTCATATTAAAAGTTTTTATATTTAAATTAATATTTTAAAGTTATGAAGGTTTGAAAAAATAAATATGAGTTTTCTGAAAACTGCGGGATGTCAGGGACCTGTGTGTAATTTGTGTTCAAAAATTGACCTACATGCAAAACAGGAAAGGTGCGCCCTCTTGCACCGCCACGTCAGCCTGAAAAGTGGGTCCCACTCAAGAGTTACGCTGTCAATTTCTGTTTAGACACGGATTTGTGCACATTGCAACAAACGGACCAAAATATGGTAGTTTTTTGCGATTGAAACGTAAAGTGGTAGTTTTTCGGAATTTCAACTGTAATTTGGTAGTTTTATGCTAACTACTCGGAGTGTCACATTGTGGCTTTAGTTGTCGCAAGAGGGAGCGGCGAGGCACGTAGCGGCCGTCATCCCCCCTACCGCTCCCCCATTCTACTCTCATGTTTGGTTGAGCTCGTGTGATTCCGCCGCACCGGGTCGCAACCATCGACGGATGATTGTTCACAGATGATAATGAAACAGAGTACCAAAATGCTGATGAGTCACTTTTAGCTGGTTGGAGAGTAGAGTATATGCATTATCCAGAAGATGATTTTGCTGGTCCTCACTGTGGGAGTTAGGCACGGGTCTCCTGCCATAGACGCTGGCTACTTCCACATGTTTGTCACAGATGTAACATGTTTTGGTGGAGGCGGCGTTTTGGGTCGTAGGTGCATCTGCACCCGTTAGGTAAAACATTTTTAGTTTTTTTTCAATGTGTCAAAAAATTACGAAAAAAAATTCGGATATGCATCAACATTTTTAGTGCTAGCACAAAAAATTTCGCTGTGAAAAGACATTTTGTGTGACCTGTGCAAAAAAGACAAAACCATGTCTCGTACAAAAGTCTTTTGTAGCAATCCGGATTTGTCTTTTTTGCACAGGTCGCACAAAATGTCTTTTCACCGCGGATTTTTTTTATGCTAACATGAAATATGTTGAACTATCTCCATATTTATTTTTGGAATTTTTTGACATTTGGAAAATGGTTATTTTGGGTCATGGGTGCAGATGCACCCATGACCCGAAATGGATTTCCGCATGTTTTGTCCATCTTAAATCACAATACCTTCCATGCCTAAAACTCCCATATATCAAAACAAGCGTGGATGCAAGTATGTACGACAAGTAAAAGACCACTTCCGAGTTCCTATTAGGGAGTTCTTATATATGGTCATAAATCATAGGTACCTTATTTCTTCTTCTTTGATATGCGCACATGCCTAGCTATATATTGGAGATAAAGTTGAAGTACTATGGTATGCTATTCTCTAATAGAATACCTTCCAATTACTACTACACTAGAAGAATAGGGCGCGCTTTGCCGCACCCGAGAAATAAATGCAACAATTTAAAGATATATTTCACTATTTTGCATGTGACAATGTACCTTCAAGTGAAGTGATGAGAGATTATAAATCCTAAAAAGACCAACATGGAGGAAGCATTTAACTAAATAAAGCTCGGCAAATTCTACGAGTCAAATAATTTATAAATCATTAAGAAATATTATACAAGTATAAATTCATCTTCATAGAAGCATGTTCAGTTCTTCGCGTTCACTCCATCTTTTCCACAAATTTAGCTTTATTTGCAATGAGGTGCACAACTGATCTTCAGTACATTCTGTGCTAACAAAAATATGCAGCTCACAACACAATAAAAAGAAGTTTTGTCTGCTATTCTAATAGAACATGTACTTTGAATATATTATCCACCAAATCGAAAAAGTATAAACTCTTTCAAACCGATTTCTGATTCTTGGTTCTCAAGAAGAGCATTTATTTCCTTTCTAGGAGCATGCCATCTTATGAACAAACAAGCGGAACTTACAGGAGATGTGCCCCATTTAACATCTTGGCAATTTAAACCTCGGCATGCTCCAAAAGTATATATTTGTTCTTACAAAATTATGGGTATGTATGTATCACAACCATAGAGCATGGACAAAATACAGAACTTGCCAAATACTAAGGATACGTGCACAAAATTATGGGTATGTATGTTCATAACCATAGAGCGCTCCAATTCTAGGGGGTGTAGGGTTGGAGGGATTTCTTCAGTTGGTTCTATATTAGAGTATTTATATTTATTATCTCTCATGGATATTCTTTTATGATTTTTGGTTTTGTTAATATTGAGAAAATTCCGATTAGAGCATCATTAGTAGTAGTTACATTTCTATATCATCTAAATGTTATTTTTTCACAGTTTCACATAATTTAGTAATATGTATTAGCCGAATAGAGTTAATTTAATGGGTTAAGTGCACTTTTGGTCCCTTAAGTGTTGGAGATGTCCATCTTTGGTCCCTCAACTCTATTTTGGTCTAAATTCGGTCCTCAAATACTTAATTAGGTCTAATTATCGTTCTTTAACAAAAGTTTAATGAATCTTAAACGAACTGAGTGGCAGTCAAACCTTTTTTGATCTTATTCTTGCCCGTGTAGCTGAAATCTTGAAAAGAAAACATGTTCTGTTTGGCTGCTAGCCGTTAGCCAATTCAAATACGGATCAAAACACAATCATCATTAGTCCAGTCTTACTATATTTTCCATTTAGTCGTTCCTCCACAAATCTCTTCTTATCAGCATCACGAGCCGCAAGCCCCTCAAGTGTATCGTTCACCTCCGCCGAAACGAGGAGGTGCAGGTGATGTTCAACACGCCCGAGGTGTGCGGCGACGCAGACCCTACTCAAGTCTGCTAGTGCTCACCGGCACATGGCTTTGAAGGTTGAGGAGTCTAGACGAGGGAGCATGAGAGACATAAATAGTTGGTGTAGTAAAAAATATGTCAACCAACATTTAACCGCTACTGGGGATGATAATTAGACTTAATTAAGTGTTTGAGGACCGGGTTTAGGCCAGGGAAGACTTGAGGGACCACCCTTAGACTTCTTCAACAGTTGAGGGACCAAAATTGCACTTAACCCTAATTTAATCTTAAAAGTGGTCTTTCGAGTTATTCATATATTATCGGAAGCTTTCATGGATTTTGAAGTTAGCATATAAAAGGTTCACATTCTAATATATGCAACGACGCGCGAGGAAGATTATTATTGTTGTACTGTATTGATTTCTAGTACCAAGTTATTAAGGAAAAATAATAATATCTATACATTAACTATTAAAAGCTCATTCCAAATTTAATGCAACACACATTGTTTGACTACTCAATGGGAGGATATCATCATACATGATATAAGCACTCAAGAATAATTACTATTTATTAAAAAAACACAAATAATAAGCATGCATTCACTACATTGGCTATACATTTAATTCAGGTTCTTTGTATTTAACAAAAAGTTATTCTTTCCTAGGATACAAAGTTAAGGCCTTTAGAAGGAAATATAAAAAACCTTTTCAGGCAAAGAAGTGAGGAGGGACAAACAATTAGATGTATATTATCAAGTTTGTGATGACACTTCACGCATCAGCCTTTTGTTTTTGTGACCCTTGTACGGTTGAGAAAGGGCAAAACTCCAACATAGATGAACCAACAGTGGGACAATCTCTTTTAGATAAATGGGAAGATTCTAGAGACATGATGGTCAAATATAGAAGGAGCATCACTATTAGCTATCTCAGGTATAGCTGTAACATCTCTGAGCACAATAAGGTGTAAATTTAAAAATAGGAATTTTAGCTCACTGCACAAAAATGTGAGATGACGCACTCCGCAACTTGCGGAGAGCCGTTAGAGGCGACCAGAGGGAGATTCTGGGTCCTCGCCGGTGATCTGGCCGGAGATGACCTTGGATCGTCAGGATGCGATGAAGACTGCGGGAGCGAGGGTGGGGAAGCAGGACTGAAGGGAGACAACGAGGTTGCCGGTGGAGATGCCCTTCGGTATCTTTGCCGATCGCCGTCGCCGGTCAAGGAGAGGACGTTGGAGGATCACAAGTCGAGAGAGAGCAAGCGGATCATCAAGCGGCAAGCACAGAGGTACGCGGCTCTCGCCTTGCAAGTTCTTTCGCCTGATTCCATTTCGATTCAGATGAACTCGATCTCAGAAAGCCAACCGGCGGTGAGGAGGGTCTCGACTCCTCGCCTACCGTTCGGGAGGCCTAGGCAGATCAAGCTGCCAGTGTTGGCTCCCTCGGTGTCAACGTCTGATGATGAGTCCGGTGAATGGAAGTTGGTACAACGAAGACGAGATCGTCGTTCCGGCGATGCGTCGCCGGCGATGTTGCATACTTCCGCTAATCGTGGATCAGGAGGTTTCAAATTCAAAAAGAAGGTCAGAGGTCATGCGGGCCGTTCTGACTTGGATGGGTTGCATGCTTTGACGGTAGGCCCAAATGGTCATGCGGGCCAATCGCTTGGGTTACCAGATATACAGCGAGGTCGAATCAATCTGGCACAAAAACACGGTTTTCGAGCGCCGCTAGGGTTTACGGAAAACAAAGGTTCCCTGCCGCCGCACCGCGGTTCTGCCGTCGCGGAGATGGCGAACAACGGCGGCGGTCGTGGGGATGGCGGTGATGGCCGGGGCCACATCCCTGGTCGTGGCAATGGAGGAGGCTTCAACCCAGGCCGTGGCTTTGGTAGTGGAGGACCGCCGTTCCAGGGCTCTTTCGGTCGTGGAAACTTCCATGTTGGCGGTCCAAGCGGGACGGCTGGGCAGGGAGCGCAGCGGCAGG
The DNA here is from genome assembly GCA_012064385.1 of Puccinellia tenuiflora. Classification (NCBI taxonomy): domain Eukaryota; kingdom Viridiplantae; phylum Streptophyta; class Magnoliopsida; order Poales; family Poaceae; genus Puccinellia; species Puccinellia tenuiflora. The sequence continues at coordinate 114,314 of QRDG01002448.1, read as the reverse complement.
TTGATCGACAGCCAGGGTTCAATGCCGGGAACGGTGCTGGCTTCGGTAACTTCAACGCTGGGTCTGGCTTTGGTAATGGTGGGCAGAGGCAGTACAACCGTCCCCCTTATTTCCAACGAGGGAGTCGTTTTGAGGGAGGAAGAGGATCCTACCCGCGTGGTCCTCGTGGTGGCTACACAGGTCAAGGAAACAACAGAGATTCCAATGTTTTGAATGAGGAGATGCTAGCTAAGATGGTGAGACATGTTGCTGATGCGTTACGGCAACCTGGTGTGCTTTCCCCGGTGGAGCGACAGACGATGCAAGTCGCTAATGCGGAGCAGCTTGTGCCCGTCTCTTCTGCAGCGGCTCTGGTTGCAAAGGGAGCCACCACTTCGGGTGCTCCGGTGGCCGGTGATGCTACCGTTATTAGACAGCCCCCTGTGGGTGATCGTCCTGGGAGTGGGCAGGGCATTGCGGACGGGGTGGTGTCTAAGAAGGCGAAGAAAGCCGACAAATCAAGGTGTTATCGTTGTGATGAACCGGGACACCATGGCAGGGAATGCACGGTTCAGGTTTGTGATTTTTGTGAGAGTAAGGAGCATGAGTCGGAACAATGTCATCTGCTGACCGCACCGAAGCCGCAAGTGATAGTGCATGGTTTTATTACTGAAGGGCTTATGTTTTTCGAGCAGCCAACAACAGACACTTACAAGCCAAAGATAGATAATGTGAGACTGGCTATGTTGACCGTGACTGGAGGAGATCTCTTGATTCCTCAAATTGTGATGCAGCTGCAGAGGTTGGTTCCCATGGATCAGTTCCGTTGGGAGGTTAACCAGGTGGGACATAACGTTTTTAAGGTTCCTTTTCCTTCTAAGAGTGAATTGGACAGGTTGACTGTTTTTGGGTCATGCAAGGTACCAAATAGTACATGTGAGATTACAGTTGTTCCTTGGGCTGCAAAAATGGAACCTATTATGCTGCTACCAAAAAAATGGATTAGAGTGGCAGGTATTCCCCCAAAACAAATAGGGGACTTCTTATCACTTTGGAGCCTGGGATCGTTGTTTGGAAAGACTATGAAGGTGGATATGAAATTTACCCGCAAACATGGGGTTTTGCGTATACTCGTGGGTTGTGTGGACTACACCTTGATCCCTTCAGCTTGGACAGTTTTTATTAAGGATGGGTTTTACAGGCTGAGGTTTCAGGTGGAGCATCTGGTTGATGTTGCTGATAAGGAGGATGATCCTCCAAGAACACCACCATCGGATGATGATAATGATGGGAATGATCATCCAGAAGAGGACCCTAAAAATAGTGACAGGAATGATGATGAGAGGGAAAATAATGGAAATGATGATATGGCTATGGATGAGGCTCCAAAAAATTTGGAAGGACAGACAACAGGGGGGAAGGTTCCCGATAGCATGCAGGAGAAAACAAAGGGGGTTATCTTCTCTCCTAGAGTTCAGAAACAAATTGGACTTGCTAAGCAGGAATTGCTAAACATGGCAGCGAGAATGGAAAGGCCAGAGGTGGTGGAAATTGCTCAGGATGATCAAGAATCACAGGGATCAGGTCTGTCACCAGGCTGCTGCCACGACAGAGTTTTGGCAGATTTTCCTGCCGAGACAGAAAATGCGCTGGCGCAGGACAACGGATACTGTCGCGGCAGCATTTCGGCTGATTTTTCTGCCACAGTTGGCTGCCGCGGCAGCGTTTCTGCTGATTTCTCTGCCGGGAAAACAGAGACAACGGTTGCGCAAAACCATGAGGACTGGGTTGTGCAGAAAAATGGTGATGTTGCCGAAGTGCTGGGGGAGAGAGCTGTTGAGGGTGGTGATGGTTTGGTGAGATGCGACTCATCAACACCTCGCCTATCACCATGCACTCCAAGAATGAACCCCAACGGAGTTGGGACTATGGAAGCTACCGTTTTGTCACCTTCATCGAATATACAGCCAAGCGGGCTGTACAATGGGGGGCTGATGGAGCTGAGACCATCGAGGGAGGAGATGAGGGCCTTTGGAGGCCTTCCAGAGGCAGAAGTGCGATCTAGCGCGCGGCTGAAAGCGCAGCCAAACGCCGACATGCCAATGCTAGAGCGAGCAGTGGAGTTGGCGTATAAGAAGAACCTGGACATCACCAAAGGTACACCCAATCTAAAGCTTTCCATTCTGTCTTTTTCTGATTCTGAAATTAGAAATAGGGCAGATCGGTTAGGCATTTCATTGGGAAAATCTAAGGGGCAAATTGATTCTTCTATTTCTGTTATTAGGAATGTGGAGCATGAAAGAAATATCATTTTTCTCAAAAATTCTCTACCACATAGTGATAATGATAACGTCTCGAACCTTGTAATGCGAAGAGCCTCTAATCTATGTGAGGATCTGGTTGAAGAGATGGATACAACAGAGGGTCATGCGGACCTTCATGTTGAGAGGGTCACAGCTAAGCGTGGCCGAAAGAAAAATGTTTATTGTCATAGGTCTGTTAGACGAAGTGCGAGAATTAAAAAACAACAAAAACAGTAAAGATGAAGGGAATGATTTGGAATACAGATGGGCTGGGAAGCACTGCTAAGCACTTAAGAATTAATGAAATAGTTAGGGAACAAAAACTTGACTTTGTTGCCCTAATTGAGACAGGTAGATCATCCTTTTCAACTCCTTTCCTGAAGTTTTTGGCGGGTGGGAATGACTTCACGTGGTATTGTATGCCTCCTCATGGGCGATCGGGGGGGGATACTAGTGGGTTTCAATAACACTTCTTTCTCCATCCAAAATGTGGTTGCGGGAGATTTTTGTGTTAAAATTCATGTGCGGTCTAAATGTGATGGGTTTTCTTGGGCACTTGTGGTAGTATACGGAGCTGCACAAGAGGAAAGAAAACCGGATTTTCTGGCTGAATTGGTTCGTATTTGCGACGGGGAAACTTTACCTATGTTGATAGGTGGAGATTTCAATATCATTAGAAGGGAAGAGGAGAAAAACAATTCTAACTTTAATGCTCACTGGCCAGTTGTTTTTAATGCGATTATTGAGAGCCTTGATTTAAAGGAAATACAGCTCTCTGGTAGACAATATACGTGGGCAAGTAGACGGGAAACGCCAACTTACGAGAAGTTGGATCGTTTCCTAGCAAGTGTTGAATGGGAACAGAAATATCCTTTGGTGTCGGTACATGCGATGACGCGTGCGGGGTCAGACCATACACCCTTGATAATTGATTCGGGCGAGCAAGCGCACCTAGGGAATAAAAATCACTTCTCATTTGAACTATCCTGGATGCGCCAGGATGGTTTCTATGAGATGATTGCTAGAGAATGGACGTCGGTCCAAGACGGTGATACTCCCATAGTGCGCTGGCAAAATAAGATCCGGCATATGAGACAATTCTTACGGGGAAGGGCAAAGAATTTAAGTGCAGAATATAAACAATTAAGGGAAAAACTTCTAGCAACAATTGACCATCTTGATATTAAAGCCGAAACAGCACCTTTATGTGCAGCTGAGCGGGCGGCAAAAAAGGAGGCTGAAATCGAGCTTGAGAAACTCTTACGTGATGAGGAATCCAAATGGGCTCAAAGAGCCAAAGTAAAATATATACAGGAAGGTGGAAATAATACGCGTTATTTCCATATTATGGCAAATGGTAAACATAGGAAAAAGAAAATAATTCAGTTAGAACAAGATGAAGGGACCATTGTTGGGCAGGAAAACCTTAAAGTGTTCATTTCGGAATTTTACAAGAAATTATTTGGAGCCCCGAATCCAAATTATTTCTCTATGGATGAACTTTATACAAATGACATGCCTCAAATATCCTCGGATGAGAATTCCATTTTAACGTCTGAATTCACCGAGAAGGAAGTGTACGATGCTATCTCACAAATGGAACACAATAAATCTCCGGGACCAGATGGGTTTCCAGCGGAGTTTTATCAAAAGTTCTGGCCTATTCTAAAGAATGATTTGATGGCTATGTTTGCTCAATTGCGGTCGGGTGAACTACCGTTGTACAAACTGAATTTTGGGATTATAACTTTGCTGCCTAAAAAAGAGGATGCAAGTCGAATTGAGCAATATCGGCCAATATGCCTTCTCAATGTTAGTTTTAAGATTTTCACAAAAGTGGGCACAAATAGGGTCACCTCAATTGCGAGTAGAGTGGTGCGACCAACTCAAACGGCTTTTATCCCAGGGAGAAATATTTTAGAGGGTGTTGTTGTACTTCATGAGACTATACATGAGATGCATCGTAAGAAGCTAGATGGGGTTTTATTTAAAATCGACTTTGAAAAGGCGTATGATAAGGTGAAGTGGTCATTTTTACAACAAGTCCTGCGTATGAAAGGATTCGCGCCAATGTGGTGCAAATGGATTGCTAGATTTATTCAAGGAGGTAGTGTTGGGATACGGGTAAATGACAATATTGGACATTATTTTCAGACTTTAAAAGGATTACGGCAGGGCGATCCTTTGTCTCCACTTTTGTTTAACTTAGTTGCCGATATGTTGGCCATTTTAATTGCGCGTGCTAAGGAAGATGGTCAAGTTGGAGGGTTAATACCGCACCTAGTGGATGGGGGTGTTTCGATCCTACAATATGCGGATGATACAATATTGTTTCTTGAACACGATGTTGCGAAAGCCGTGAACATGAAATTGATATTGGCATTCTTTGAGCAGTTATCGGGACTAAAGATTAATTTTCATAAAAGTGAGCTTTATTGCTTTGGAAAAGCAGTAGATGAGCAACAACAATACCGAAATATTTTTGGGTGTGAACTAGGTTCGCTCCCATTTAAATACCTTGGCATTCCTATTCATTATAGAAAACTTCTTAACAAAGAATGGAAGCCGGTGGAAGATCGCTTCGAGCGGAAGCTAGGATCTTGGGTAGCTAAGATGTTATCATACGGAGACCGTCTTGTATTAATTAACTCGGTATTGACTAGTTTGCCAATGTTTATTCTATCTTTCTTTGAAATACCTAAGGGGGTACGTAAAAGATTAGATTTTTATCGATCAAGGTTTTTTTTGGCAAAGTGATCAAAAAAAGAAAAAGTATAGGCTCACAAAATGTAATATTGTGTGTAGACCGAAGGACCAAGGGGGGCTGGGAATTGAAGTTCTTGAGACTAAAAATAAATGTCTTTTGAGTAAATTGCTACATAAATTACTTAATGAGGAGGGGGTGTGGCAGGAACTTCTAACAAACAAATATTTGGGGGAAAAAACATTATCACAAGTTAGGGTCAAGCCAAATGATTCACCGTTTTGGAAGGGTTTAATGAGAGTAAAAGAGGACATTTTTACGCATGGTTCTTTCAGCATTGGGGATGGATAGCAGACACGTTTTTGGGAAGATAAATGGATGGGTAATATTCCTTTGGCAAATGAATATCCGTCTTTGTATAATATTGCGTCCAATAAACACATGACAGTTTCGGCCGTCTTTGAAAATATTCCTATTAATCTTCATTTTCGTAGGAATTTAATAGGAAATAATAGAGAGCTCTGGTTTCATTTAGTTGAGAGGCTCATGCGTGTTCAATTAACTAATGAATCAGACCGGTTTACATGGAGTTTGACGCCAACGGGTGTGTTCTCGGTTAAATCATACTATGCTGAATTGCTTAATGGACGTACGCCTTATCTTAAAAAGTACTTATGGAAGTTGAAAGTGCCCCTAAAAATACGGATATTTCTGTGGTTCTTACATAGAAAAGAATTATTGACTAAGGATAATTTAACCAAACGAAGATGGATTGGGTGTAAGAAATGTGTTTTCTGTGACACAGATGAGTCTGTTGAGCACCTATTCATCTCCTGTCCTTTTGCGAGAGACATTTGGCGGTTGGTGCATTTTACTTTTAACATTCATCCTCCTGCCTCCATTGCAAATTTGTTTGGGAACTGGCTTAATGGGGTTGATAAGAAGTCAAAAGAGCTTATTAGAATTGGTGCTGCGGCTATTCTATGGGCTATTTGGAATTGTCGTAATGATGTTATTTTTAACAAGGCAAAGTCTACTCATTATTTGCAGGTTATCAACAAGGCGACCTACTGGATCCACATGTGGTCATTTCTACTCCCTGCGGAGCGACGTGGTCTCATGGATTCCGGCTGTACTCGAATGATAATGGTCGTACGGGCTATCTTCTGCCGGGGTGGGTGGCGACATCCTAAGAGACTAGATGGATAGATTGATTTTTAAGTGGTTGATTTTCGTAGCTACTTTGAGTGATCCATGAGTTGTAAACTTTAAAATACTACAAACTTCGCAATAATTGCGGTGGCTGTGTGCATCTTTTTGATGCAGAGGCCGGGGATCCGCACCCTATTTCTAAAAAAAAAAAGCTCACTGCAAAATTCGGGGAGATATTGAGGAGAAATTTTAGTTGACTCAAAAGTGGGGAAAATCTAAGCAAATAAGTTGGTTGGTGTAGATCAAAGTTGCAGATAAAGTACATACGAAGGGAAGGATATAATTAATGAGTTCAAGTTATATACAGTAGAAGCCTACATATCTTCAGATCATTCATGTTGGACTCTCTTCTACAGGACCCTGCATGTGTGCATTGTATAGATTAAAACTAAAAGTACTTATCAATTTATCATTCCGATAAATGGAGCTTAATACATCAAAGATACTTTATCTGCACCATGTAATTTTTTTTATTTTGTTGATGATTTCCAAATCCAGCACCACAACTACAAATAGGAAAACACTGGTTTGTGAAGAAATTCATTTGATCTTCATATACGAGAAGAAGAAAAACCCCATACAAATTTCCATCTTGAAATAAATACACGTAAAAAAATAGGAAGATCGTGTTTGAGTACTAACCAATGTAAAAAATAGCGTGCTATATTAAAATAGCGTTTTGTAAAAAATAACAGTTATAGTGTAAAAATAATTGATTTCAACAAAAATAAAGGAACAATATATGCATAACCAAATATAAAAATTGTTCTCAAATTGTTTAGAATCCTAAAATCAACATCCTAAGAAGCAACAATATATATAGTATAAATTATTTATTTAGAAACTCAACAATAGCGATGCCAATTTCTGATTCAGAAGATTAACCAACAAATTGTAGTTCATCACCACTATAAAAAGTCAGCAACTTCTTCTTTCCAAGGTGGAAATTTTGTTTTTTTGGGCTGGTAAAAATAGCGTGCTATAACGTTACGATGTTTTAGCGCGATATAGCGTGCTATTACGCGAATAGCACCATAGCGAGCAAATGTAGTAAAATATAGCGTGGACCCTCTGAATATGCTATAACGTGCTAATAGCGTCGAAATAGCGTGCTATTTTTTTCCATGGTACTAACCAAATATCATGCCGGGAATATCTCTGTCGATGAATTCTCAATCATAACTTTTTTTTACAATGGAATGACGACCAATCATCCCTTGCAAACAACAGATCAGAGAGCAAGCCTGAAAATACCACCAAGCATGGATAATATAAACCCACTATTACTGCACACTCCGGATGACATGCCATCCTCTAACTTTCTGAGTTGAGTCCCAACTGTGATTAATTCCAGCAAATAGATGCTAATTTAGCTAAATGGGAACATAAAACAAGGGAAGACCATTGAACATGAATTTATGAAATGATGAAGATATAAAATCTGAAAGATGGTAATATGGAGGTACATTAGTAGAAGCAGAGTTAAAATTAGTCCTGTTTTCAGGCCAAAACATCAACACACACATGACAATGAGGATATGACTACTAACAAAAATTAACTTAAAGCATAGAGGATATCAGGTGGTGCCGCCATTGTCCGCTACAGTCTTTTGCGCCTACCGCTGTGCATCCTCTCCTCCTTGCTTTAATAGCAGATGCCCTATCTGGTTTAAGCAGCAAATAGGGTATATGTTCCTCGATGCATCAATAATTGTGGGAGTTGATTTGCTTAAGAAAAGGAGCAAGACTACAACATGGTCGAAATTAGTACCTATGCATATAAGAAAATAAAAGTTTGGACAGTGGGTCGGCGAAACGCTAGATTGGACCGCGAAATTTATTAGGTGAATGCAATGGAGCTACAAAGCTAAGGATATCGTGGATATGGGAAGCGGCTAGTTAGAGGTTGATGCAGAGCGGTGCTAGGGTTCACTTGATGATGAGCGGCAAAGTGAAAGAATCTGCAGCGTGTCCGCGTGTGATGACTCCCAAGTGCAGGAGATCAATTGTAGTACCTTTCAATGAGAAAAAGTTGTCGAACCCACGAGGAGCTGAAGGTATTGGTTAGAAAGAATGATAAATAAAACAATAAAAGATGCAAGTGTTTTTGGCATTTTTGGTTGTATAAATGCAAAAGAATAAAAATGCTTAAAATAAATAGTAGCAAGTAGAAAGCTCTCAAAGAGAGAGAAAGCCCAATCCTCTATGTGGCTAGAGGACAAGCTCAAGTGATGTGTGTCTTATATGTGGAAAACGTTCCCGAGGGCGGCATGGATATCACTAGGCATATAGATTTATTAAAAAACACGTTGCATATCTTGTCAAGTTTTAATCTTCTTGGGACGGAGCCATAACTAGGCATAGCTAAATAATTAAACTACAACCCCTTATGATGGATCATGTGGCCAATTTAATGACTTGCACAAGAATTATTAAGACATAAAGTCCCACCATAGCATTACACTCTAAGGTCCCCGACACTACTACCCACATAATATAACTGCATGACTCTGTCTTGGGCTTAGTTGTCCTCCCAAGTCTTCCTCAATTCATTACACTACGTTGTTCTCCTATGAGCCCTTTAAAGGTGAAGTGTTGTGCAGTCGACGTTCGCACAACACCATCATAGAATCACATAAAAGATAAACTCTTAACAAAATACCAACACATCCTATGCCCTCAGGAACATATGGAAACTACTCACAACGTGCAAACATGATCATAATCAGTGGCATAAAGGGTACAACACAATCTGAAATAAATACTTCACCACCAAATAATGACAAGTACCCAATCACAAACATGAATAGGAGCACTAGCCAATGATCTAGGGTATAGCAACTCTCAAACTATGAGGGGAACAGAGTGGATCACGGAGATGGTGATGGAGATGGTGCTGGTGATGGTGATGACGGTGATGTAGAGGCCTCCTCCCACACCAAGGAGGAGAGGTGATGATGATGGCGGCGATCTGACCCCCTTCGGAGAGAATCAGGAGCTCCGCCGCCGCCACGGCCTCAGATAATTCGGGGAAAATTAGGGCGTCCCTTTTCGGCGAAGACGAAGGTGTTGGTAAAAAGCCCCCCACGAGGAGGTGCTCGAGGGCCTACTTGGTGGGTCCCACGCGACCAGGTACATGGGCCGCGTGGGCCCACCCCATTTGGCCCTTATGAACCTCCTGTCTTCGGTCTTCTTTCCTCCACCCTTTTCCTGATGAAAAACTGGCGTGGTATTTTTCCTTTAATTATTTGAGTCCGCGAAACTCCTGAAACAATAAAAACAAGACAAGGGGGGTATTCTGCCTCCCAGATGTTAATTGCCAAAAATAGGGACTTTGTATGGAAGTCCCATAAATCATCTAAAACATGCAAAACATCGACATAACAATGCAAATAACATACCAATATGATAATATAAGATATAAAAAATGATGATATAAAATGCACGTATCAGCGTGTGCCAGGACGATGTAATCATAGCTAATATAGGTAGATCCAACGAATAGATGTTATTCTTCAGTATTAACATAAGCAACTCGTAAACCAAGAAGGTCACCTATATAGACAAATAGGAAGTTGAGTATTCACTTAATTCATTGATTTTTTGGGGATAAAAAATCACTCCAAAGAAAATTGATGAATTCAAAATATAGAATGGTACTTGCTATATTATGAATAGTTCATTGGAGGAATATGTTTGTGGCTTGTCTAGGAGCATGATGGATTTCGACTTAGATCTAAAGAAAGTTATTTATTTTAGGCAAGAGAAAGCGAAAAAAAGAGACTATAGAAGGTTTAGAAAGGATTCAATTCATGCTTACCGAACTGAAGAGTCGAGTCAGACCTGCAGGAGCATAAATATTTATACTTCGATTCCTAATGAGACAACATCGATGATTGTTTCTATAACTCCATTTTCCTGTATGTTCCATATCTGCACCACATAATCTTAGTAGTGAAAACCATTCAGTTCATCGTACTCCCAAAATCAAATTGCTTGATAACATTCCCTCAAAGAGCTAATGTAGCAATATATAACTATGCAGAAACTAATGTATTACTTGAAAACCATTCAGTTCATCGTACTCCCAAAATCTTATTTAAAAAATAAACAATTTTCGATTATTTTTCTAAAAACCCGTATCCATATAAAAATTTAATATTTTTTCAAATATGAACCATTTCCAGAAACTAAAATTCTGCTGAACTGAATTTACTGGTGAACCGAAAATATTAGTGAACCAAAAATAATAGTAAACCAAAAATTCGGGTGAACCGAAAAGGAACCAAAATCGGGTGAACCGAAAATAATAGTGAACCGAAAATAATAGTGAACCAAAAATTCAGGTGAACCAAAAATAATACTGAACCAAAAATACTGGCGAACCGATAATAATAATAAACCAAAAAATCTGGTGAACTAAAAATAATAGTGAACCAAAAATGTCAGTGAACAAAAAAGTAACCAAAATTAAAAAATAATAGAGAACCAAAATAATAGTGAACCAAAAATTTGGGTGAACCAAAAACAATAGTGAACCAGAAAATACTGGTAAACCGAAATAATAGTGAACCAAAAAATATAGGCGAACAAAAAGTAATAATAAACCAAAAAAGCGGGTGAACCGAAAATATCAGTGAACCAAAAATATCGTTCAACCGAAAAAGAACCAAAATTCGGGTGAACCAAACATAATAGTGAAAAAAATTGGGTGAACCAAAAATAATAGTGAACCAAAAATTTGGGTGAACAAAAAACAATAGTGAACCAGAAAATACTGGTAAACCGAAATAATAGTGAACAAAAAAAATCGGCGAATCAAAATTAATAATAAAACAAAAATGCGGGTGAACCAAAAATAATAGTGAACTGAAAATGTAAGTGAACCAAAAATATCGTTGAACCGAAAAAATAACCAAAATTCGGGTGAACCAAAAATAATTGTGAACCAAAATTTGGGTGAACCAAACATAATAGTGAACCAAAAATTTGGATGAACCGAAAATAATAGTGAACAAAAAATGCTGGTAAACCCAAATAGTAGTGGACCAAAAATATCGGCGAACCAAAATTAATAATGAACCATTTTAAAAAAAGCGGAACAATTTTTAAAACAGAACCATTTTTCAAAAATCAGAACCATTTTCAAAAAAGCGGAATAATTTTTTTAAATCGGAACATTTTCAAAAGAAGGAACCATTGTGAAAAAAAAGAACTGTTTTTTTTTATCAAACCATTTTATTAAAAAGAACCATTATGGAGAAAAAAACAAAAAACGGTTCAGATTTAGAAAATATGAAAAACAAATATTTTGAAATAAAGGAACAGAAAAGTTAAAAATAAATAATAAAACAGAAAAAAGAAAGAATAAAACGGAAAACAAAAAAGAAAAGAAAAAGGGAAAAGAAAAAAGAAACGAAAATAGAAAAAAAAGGAAAGAATAGCACGAAAAATAAAGGTAGAATAACACTTGGGCGGACGTAGCCCAACGGCGGTGTATTCCGTCCGCCTCGATGGAGGTCTGCAGTTCGAATCCCTCCTCTTGCAAACGTCTGCATGTTTCTAGTATTTTTTCTCTGTAAAGAAAAATTAATGGGCCGGCCCACTAAAGATTCGTACGCGGGCGAGTCGTAACTCTGACTAGCAAAGAGCGAGATATAGCGGGGTGCTCCTAGTTGCCGCCTTCAGCGGCAAAACCGTGTTTCGCCGCGCACCCCCGCGCGCTTGCGCTGCTCCGCTGGGCCGCGACCCATCAGCGCATAAAGGTAGCGACCCATCTGAAATGTTTTAAAAAATCTGAATATTTTTTAAAAACTGAACATTTTAAAAAATAAACATTTTTAAAACATGAACATTTTCAAAATTTGAACATTTTTAACACTTTTTTTAAAAATAAAAATTTATAATTTATTATTTTCATAATCAACTTTTAAAATTTAAAATAATTTTCAAATATGAGTTTTTTTAATCCGAACAGTTTTCGAATTTGAATATTTTCAAATCTGAACAGTTTTCAAATTTGAACATTTTTTAAATACGAACATTTTTTTAAATGAATATTTTCAAAAGCATATATAATTTTTAAATGTTTTTTAAATTCAATTTTTTTAAGGATTTGAACATTCTTAATCTGAACAGATTTTGAATTTGAACATTTTTTAAATCTGAACATTTATTAAAAAATGAACATTTTTAAATATGAACAGTTTTTGAATTTGAACATTTTCAAATTTGAACAGTTTTTGAATTTGAACATTTTCAAATCTGAACAGTTTTTGAATTTGAACATTTTCAAATCTGAATAGTTTTGAATTTGAACATTTTTAAATATGAACAGTTTTTGAATTTAAACATTTTCGAATCTGAACAGTTTTTGAATTTGAACATTTTTAAATATGAACAGTTTTTGAATTTGAACATTTTTAAATATGAACAGTTTTTGAATATTAACATTTTCAAATCTGAACAGTTTTTGAATTTGAACATTTTTAAATCTGACAGTTTTTGAATTTGAACATTTTCAAATCTGAACAGTTTTTGAATTTGAACATTTTTTCAATATAAACATTTAAAAAATGAGTATTTTCAAAATCATTTACAAATTTGAAAATTAAAAATAAAACAAAAAAATAATAAAAAATAAAAAAGAAACGAAAATAAAAATAAAAATAAACCAAAAAAGAAAAATAAAAGAGTCCGAACAAACAGAAAAGAAAAGAAAAAAGAAAAAACGAAAAAATTAAAATGAAAGAACGAAAAAGAAAATAAAAGAAACAGAAAAGAAAAACGAACAACGAAGAACAAAAAAGAAAAGAAAAAAAAGAAAAGAAGAAAAGGAAAGGAAAAAAGAAATAGAAACGCAGAAAAAAAACGCGAACTGGGCCAAAAGCCGGCCCATACTACCCGCGAGGGGGTGAGCGGCAAGATTATTTTTGCCGCAAAGGGCGGCAAATAGGAACCAGCGATATAGCGCCTGCGCAAGCATAGCGACTTCTTTTTTCTCGTGCGTGCGCGTGGGCTGTTGGCTGCTGCTTCCCGTGAGCAATATGGGCTTTAACGTATGCGGCCTTTTTGTTTTGCTTTTTATTTTATTTTCTGACTGTAGCTTTTTTCTTTTTTTTTTCTTTTTGTTCTGGGCAGTAAGTGCAGCTACGGTAGTTTTGACTTTTGCAAAATACAAATACCGTGCAAATGACATTCCGTTATTTGGTGTGCAAACTATGTTTCGGTTACATGGAGTGTGCAACTGAAGAATGATTTACTTGCATTGATTAAGGTTAAGTGTATATATTGTAGAAGTCATCCGTTTTGTGACACATGACTACATGCTGAGATTTTGCACATAGGCTGGATTTTCTAATTGTATTGCTAGTTTTCACATGGATTGTAACTGAGATTTTCCGAGTTGCATATGGGTTGTAGTTGTAACTGAGATTTCTCGAGTTACACATGAGTTGCAACTGAGATTTTTTGCTAGTTTTCACATGGATTGCAATTGAGATTTTCTGAATTGCATATGGATTGTAACTGAGATTTCTCGAGTTGCACGTGAGTTGTAATTGAGAATTTTTTGCTAGTCTTTATATGGATTGCAACTGAGATTTTGCGAGTTGCATATGGATTGTAACTGAGATTTCTCGAGTTGCACATGAGTTGCAACTAAGTTTTTTTTTCTATTTTTTACATGGATTGCAACTTAGATTTCTTGAGTTGCACATGGGATGTAATTGATATATCTCGAGTTGCACTTTAGTTGCGACCGAGATTTTGCTAGTTTTCACATGGATTGCAACTGAGATTTTCTGAGTTGCGCGTGGATTGTAACTGAGATTTCTCGAGTTGCACATGAGTTGTAACTGAGAGTATACACATGAGTTGGTTTTTTTTTCGAGTTGCACATGGGTTATAACCGAGATTTCTCGAGTCGCATATGAGTTCTAACTTAGATTTTGCACATTAGTTAGATTTTCTCGAGCGCATATGGGTTGTAACTGAGACATACGAGTTGCAACTGAGATTTTGCACATGGGTTAGAATTTTTCCAAGTTGCATATGGGTTGTAACTGGGATTTTCCGGTAACATATGGATCGCAACTGAGATTTCTTGTGTTGTACGTAGGTTGCAATTGAGAGTTCTCTGATTGTAACTAAAGATTTTCTCTTTGAAGGTTAGGTTATATGTGTGTAAATTGATGCTCCGCACGCGTAGTGTGTAGATGGAGGATAATTACACACCATGTGCAACTAAGGCTCGGTTACACATGGCGTGCACCCAAAAAACAGCAGATACACACAGTGTACAGCTAAGAACCGACTGGTGTATCGTTACGCAATAATCTCTTACTTTTGTTTTGTTTTTCAATCTACAATAATAGCATGGGTCTCTTGCGACTTTTCAAGAAACTAGTAAACGTGCACGTGCAACGCACGCCTCTAAAACTGTAATAACTCATGTCTTGTAAATCTCATTTGTCTTTAATTAAGTTTTTTTTATCATAGTCTTAATTAAATGAGCCACTCAAATAGTTCGTATGGCCAAACTGTTTAAGCGTGCGCATGAAACCTATAGGAGCCAGGGAAAGTCGAAATGGAGGCCGGGCTACATGTAGCCCGGTATTCCAAAAAAAATTTGAATCTGCAAATTTTTGTATCGAAAAATTCTGAAAAAAATCATAGTTGTAGATAATACATTGATCTATCACTGTGAAAATGTTCAATAAAAAATTCCTTGTATTCTGTTCTGAGCAAAAAAGAGAAAATCCGCAGAGCTGACTCGGTGAACAGTGCGCAATCTAAAAAATTTGAAATCTTGCCAGATTTCTCTTTTTTGCGTAGATCAAAATATTTTAAATTTGCGCTTGAAATTTTTCACAGTGGTAGATCATAGTATTATCTACGACCATAATTTTTTTCAGAATTTTTTGAAAGTCAAATTTGCGGATTCATTTTTTTTTTGAAAAACCGGGCTACATGTAGCCCGGCCTCCATATCGCCACTCTCATAGGAGCCACATACACACGACATCAGTTGAAATGCCAGATATTCTTACAATAACTTAGTTGTATTAGCCAAAAATAGCCATTGATTTCTTCATTTTCAAAGTCACTGCTTCACACACCCTCGTCATTCATTTTCGGGTCAACAAATAATAGATTTTGTCTTAAAATATGTCTTACAAACCTGACAAATAGTAATCAAAGATGTTTTTTTTTAATACTATGACATAGAATAAGTATCATGATATGCTGATAGAAATACCAGTTCTGAATTGTCGGACAAAATATCTCCTGCATGTATTTCATAAAATTTAACATCCACAAACCATAGGATGACTTCCTCATTAATGAATTAGAACAATGATTTTTTTGATAAAATGCTTTTTTATTTAACATAATCAATTAAACTAATTATCAATATAATCTTTTTTTGGAACGTGGGTTTAAATAGTCCTACGCTAGATGGATCAAAGAAAATATGAAATTTATTTTGTCCGAATTGAAACAGGAGAGATCCCTGCTCTTGGACTATTTTTAAAAGCCTGAACATGATAATCATGCATATTTTAAAGTGTATAAGTTCATGAAATAATTAACTTGGAAATAAAAGACAACACGAACTGGACACATCCCACACTCTAGCTCCCCCTCTCTCTCTCTCCTCAAGCTGCGTTGACCTCCACTGCCTACCTGCCTGCTGGTGCCGAGGGCGGCCGGCGGCCCTCTCCCCTGCCTCCCCTCCGCCGGCGAGAGGACCTCGTCCTCCCCTGCCTCCTAGCTGCTGCAGAGAGTTCCGCCCCCTTCCCTGCCTCGTCACAGCTGCCGCGACGACCAGCCCCTCCCATGCCTCCTCGCTGCTGCCGCCCTTTCCTCTCTCCGGTGGCACGCCCCTGGTCTCTACTTTGCCCAGATTCCGATCACCAAAGAGCCCGAGAAGGAACTGGCCATCCTATGGAGAGCAGGCAGCGCTCCAGCTCATCATGCTCTTGGCAGGCCTGGCGACCTTGTGCTGGGCGCTGACGGAGGTCATCCACATCGTCGTACTCGTACTTCTGCTTGAAGTCTTGAAGAGGTACCTTAATCTCGTCCTGCCGCCAGGCTCGTTTGTTGCTGTACCAGAAGAGTGCACAGCTGGAAATGCTGGTAGATATGTTAAGGGAATTGCTTTGTTCGATTTTGGTTGAAGTACTAATTTTTTATTCGATCTATAGAACTACCAGATGCAACCTAACATTGATCTATTTGAACTTCGGTGGTAGAATGATTGGCATATGGATTTAGGTATTACAAGTTCAACCGAGCTGCATATGAAGTGAATTTACATGCCAAAGGAAAATCAAGCCTCCCCTGCGTCCCATCCCACGAATTCCTAATTAGGTACAGATAACTCCATGATCGTATGATAAATAAATTTATGAGTGGGCTTCTTGGTACTGTTTCTTTTGTTTTGGACTATTTTTTTGGTAAGCAAATGTGTGAAGGGCAAGTGAACATTAAACATTTAAGAGCACGAAAAGGAATACACCCGTATTTAGACATTCTAGATATTTTACCAATGAATTTTCCTTTATAGAAAACTTTAGGAGAGTAACCATGTTATACTTTTACCGTAGTTGCTTTCATATAGGAACATCGTATTTATTTGGTTAGTAATCATCACCTTCTGTAGTTTGAGCGTATCGTAGCTGGGTGACAACAGAATGCCCAGTGGCATTATATCCATAGGCCGGAAACCTGACAGAAATAATTTATCATAATTCTGATTGGTGCATCATTGAGAATGGACGACCAAAGGAACGGACGTACCAGTTGTTATGGCAACCGGTGTGTTAGATGGAGTCTGATTCTCATTGAGATCAATTGCAGAAGCTTTCTTGAGATCCCGGGCCTCACGCCTCTTTTTTAATATCTCATCTTTGTTTCGCGCATATCTCTCTCTTTCCCTTTGTCTTTTCAGTTCTTTTGGATCTGCCCTTTGTACTGCCGGAAAGAAATCCATTATTCTACCAGAAGAAATGGGTCCAAATATTAATATGAGTTGGTGATATATTTACCTGTATTGTCGGTGTTCGTTAGATCCTAAAGTGGAGTCCGTACCCTATTATTTTGAGATGATGCCATATGCAACACCAATGCCTCTCCCAATTTATGAGAACAATCTGAAACCAAAACAATGTTATATCATTTCAGTTTTCATGTAGAGAGGGAAAGATCAATATCATCATTATGGCAAATAACTAAGGATATTGGCTCCCCCATTTTTTTTGAAAGCCCTTTGTTTCACATGGATCAGTAATATGTGTGCAACCGAATTGTGTCATTTGCATGGATCAAGTGTGATGAAAGATACATATAGTGTTTGTAATTGCGTCATTCAGAATCTTGAACACATTAAATCTGATTTCCTCATATAGCATTGTTGGTTCGTCATTTCCAGAAGTTGTATTGCGCTTTCCTGATTCTATACTATGCTTGAAGTAACACTTTATTTCCTGATTATGTACTATGGTGCATCGTTGTAACATGTGCAGGGCCACGATGCTCCCGGGAATGTGCTGTACAGAAGCTACTTGTTTTGATGAAACATAAATCGCCCTCGATGAATTGTTGATTTACCGTGAGTTTTCACATTTGCCGAACCTGAAATATATTTTTGAGATGTACGTGTGAGCTCATTCAGTCAGAAAAGAAAACTCACCACAGCTACGTTGTATTCATGTATTTGTATTTGACAGTTTAGTTGGAGAGCAGCCGCCGATGGTAGGACGCGATGGCGACATGTGTCCTTGAGACGGCGCGGCAACCAGAGCGAGGACGGCGCGGCAACCAGGGCGAGGACGGCGAGGACGGCGTGGACAACACACTGGAGCGCAGCGCGCTGAGATGCCCTCGAGATGGGGTGGACACACCAATGGTAGGGCAGCGCGGCGGGATGGCCTGAGCACGGCGTCTGTTGAGCGAGATCGTGGCGTGTTTTTCTGAGGGATTGAGGGAATCGTGGGATTCTGTTTTTGATTGATCTAGGTAGCGATCGTTTCTCTGGCTATGTGCGGGGGGCAGTCTGCCGGCAAAACATTAGATCTGAGCCATTCATCTCCAAGGCAGACCATTGAAACAATCTGGGATGTACGATTTGTGTAAGTAGATTAGATCGGATGACTCTGGTTAACCTGTGTACATTTGGTTGTGTGGCTTTAGGGAAACTCATGTTCGCTGTTTTATTAGTAGTGTAGAAGTGTAGAAATGGAGCATGTTGACCTGTTGATTGTATTTGTCGCGTGGCTTTTTGCATATTTGTGGGCCTGATATATGAGTAGAAGCCCAACAGATCCCAGGAATCGAAGACAGGAAGACATACACGCTGGACGCGAGCGAACAGAAAAACGTTTGCAAAGAGATTGACCGGGAGAAAAAGAGCAAAGAAAACGCAGCCCTCGCTGGATTAGCTGTTGACGTCAGCCGACTGATTAAATCTCAGTCGGCTGAGCTCTAGGCGCGCCCATATAAAAAAGATTGCCAACACGTAACCTGATTTGAATCGTCTGATTTAGCCAAGCATGGAAGGAAGAATCCTCTGATTTAGCCAAGCATGGAAGGAAGAATCCCAAAAGTGTATCTTCGTCCGATTGTTAGCTCTTTTGGAAAGTGCGAACTAATTTTGTACGTTTTCCATTCTGTAATTCGTTCAATCTGTAGCCGTAAATCACTCAACTAATCAAACGGTCGACGAAGCTGATTCCATTGTTTCCGTTCTCTTATCCTTATATACCCTGCTACCGGCCCCTCTTTCTACTCCTCCACTTTCTCCTCCTCCGTTTTCAAACACATCGATCCATCGGGGCGAGTTTTCTCCCAGATGAGTTCAGTCATGGTGATCGATGCAAGTTTTCTCTCTTCCAACTTAGTCCTATCTCATGCATCCACGCCTTTTGTTTCCTTGGTTTGTTTA
Source organism: Puccinellia tenuiflora (assembly GCA_012064385.1). Taxonomy (NCBI): domain Eukaryota; kingdom Viridiplantae; phylum Streptophyta; class Magnoliopsida; order Poales; family Poaceae; genus Puccinellia; species Puccinellia tenuiflora. The sequence continues at coordinate 95,171 of QRDG01002448.1, read as the reverse complement.
TTTACTGTTCGTTATTCAGCTTGTTCTCTTCTCGATCATTGGATTAATACGACGCCACAGATCTCTCAACTCATCGCTTCTCACAGATAGATTATTGACAAGGGCTGTAGAACGTTTTGCCAATTTTTTTCAAGAAAAAAGAGTGAGAGGAACCCACACAGTAGGAACTCGAACCGAGATTTGTGCCCATTCCGCCAACCAAGTGAGCTGGGCTCACTTTAGATGTCTTCGTCTTATTGGAGGTTTTTACTAAGATTGTCAAGATTTAGCCCACTTCAGTAGTCTTTTATGACAGCAATTTGATCGAGTCATTTTCTCTCTTATTTCTGAACTGAATTTCCGCTTTTCTTTGCAAATCTTTGGTCACACTGAAAACTATATGCACCGTAGGAAATAGTACAGATACATCTATTTTTTCTGTCTTATTTTAAATATGAACGTTCGAGTGACACAATTTTAATAATCTTGCGATGGCAGGATGAGGGGATCGCCATCATTGTCGGTCAACAGGCCGTGGGAATTGGTGACTGCAATGAACATGACAGCAAGGTAAATTAAGTGGTCAATTGCTTTAGTTCTTATGTATACATTAAACAGTGTAGATATATGGTTCCATTCATAGCATCACTACCTACCAATGGAAGAAATTGTATCTTCACACTGCTACAATAGTTATTCTATCCCATCTCCCTCATAATAAATTTGTAAAGTACATGCATACAACTTGTTGATCTTATCTTATCATGCATGGCAGGTCGTCAGGCCAGAGAGCATGTGGAGTGCACCCAAAAAGATTCCCGGCGGTCGAATTAAACAGTGTGCAAATAAAGCTAAGACTATCAAAGTAAGATACACTTCCTAGTTACGTCTGTAATTGTGTTTCCAGTTCTGTTATAAACATGTCTAGTCAGGGGAAATTAGAACAAACAGAACTTCCATTTTTCATTTATGAACACATATATTTCAAATATTATTTGTTATATATATTCGGCCATATATATGAAGATATATTAAATTCGTTGCTCTGCTTTCAACGGTTGTGTTACAGAAGAAGAAAAGGCGGCCATCAGGTTCCAAGTATGTCAACAATGATTATATTGTTCCAAAGGTAACAAAATAATCAAACTTGAAAGAACCACATGTCCATATATCATTCTCACTTCTTTTTCTTGGAAAAATTGAAAATATGATAACACAAATAACCGTAAGGCTGTGAGCAGACCAATATGTAGTGTCACACACTCCTAGTATAAACAATTTGTGGTGCATTTTTACAGCCGAAGAGAGCGATGCCAGCAGCTGGATCTAAGGGAAAGGTGGACTGCAAGGGCTACGAAGAGGTCAACTTCAAGCAGGGCGATGCCACAGAGAAGATGAGAGCCTTCAAGTCGAAGATGACAACGATAAATGATGCTCTGGACGAGGTGGAAATCGAGGTTGAAGAGATGGAGTCAAGTGCGAAGAAGATTGCACAAGCTATGCGGCGGACTGCTACCGCATCATGGTGACAACATTATGTGCAAATCTCAGTTCCAAAAAATAAAAATAACATTGGGTGGACATTTTCAGTATCGTCTTTGTTTTGAGAAAAATGCATCATATACATCATAAGTAACTAGGGTGCTGTTTTGGTGCTTGTGCACCGCAGTGTTGCAAAATGAATGGAAGAAATGTGAAATATTTTGTGCAGTTGTGCTATAAGGATCATGCCGATTCATAAACATTCAGAAAAAGAGATGGCCAAGCACGGTACATTAAGCTTGTTAACATAACAATCTACTACATCTCTACAAAATGAATTATCACAGTTTACAACTGATCAATCTGATGAATTAATACATTACACTTGTTAATCTAACAATTTACAGCTAATACATTTTATTGCTGCTGTAGTTAAAAAACATAGCTGGCATTCTTGCTCTACTGAAACAGTGGGACATACTTCATCTTAGAATGCATGTGCCCTGTCCTTTGGATAGAACCTTGCAACGATTTCCACCAGCTCCCATCCATCCCGATCTTGCAAACATTGGAGGGATCCAAGCACGCAGGAACACATACCCGACTCTAGCCGGATCCATTTTTGGCCGCAGGATGACGAGCTTGACCAGGTCATGGAACTTGCATGCTTGTACCTCCACATTCTCCACAAAGTGATTGAGGGGCTAGTCTTTTCCAAAGTTTAAAATAGCCAACTATTGCCTTTAGCCCCGATGATTTCAGGAGCTACAAAAGGAGGCTATAGCCATATAACAGTTTTGCTAAATAATGTGGAAAATACCAAAATATAGAAAGCATATATTAATTCATATAAAATAAATAAATAAATAAATATATATATATTAGAGATAAGGTTAACACATGTCGAAACTTTCAGCAGTGTGTACAGGAGCGAGGGCGGACGGAGATGGGAGGCCGCCATGGCCGCCTCTCCAATCTGCTGCCATTTTTATTAGAGACAAGAGAAAAGTGGCGATTTTTGAGATAGGGTTACCATAACATCGATTTTGGCTACGAAATTTAGCTGATTGTAAAATTTTGATCGAAAATTATTGGCCCGCTGAACAGGAAGTTTAGCGGCTAAGGAGCTGAATCTGGGCTAAATCAGTTTAGCCGAGCTATTAACGGCTATTCTGGCTTTAGCCTACGAAGGCTCTCTAAAGGCTATAACCGGGCTATAGCTGGGTGTAGCCTGCCATTTTCAACTTTGGACTTTCTCATACAAGTTTTGTACAACTCCCTACACGTTTACATGTTGGTATCTAGCCCGAACTCTAGCCCTAAACTAGGTAAGGAGCCTCTAGCCTTGTACTGAACCCGGACTCAACGCTTGTTTTGAGCCTTATCGAAGCCACATGGTCCTTCCGCGTTGTATACGACTCGCTTCTGTCTTTGTACTCAAACCGGCTTGATCCAGGTCTCCGTACATGTTGACCCAACTCATACATAATATTCGACACAAACACAACATGTCATGCATACATTTGCAACATGCCAACAAATCCACACTGGGAATCGGTAACATCATTTTCCAAAATGGTTGCATGAATTTAGCTCACATGGACCTAACCCACAGTGCAACGTCGGTCACTATAGGGATGGATGCACACCTTTGGGGAGCGGCGAGACCAAGCAAGAAAAGTTGAGGTCGTCCTTTCCGCTGCTGCTCCCCTGTTTTACTATGGTGTTCTTGCGGTTTATCCTTGCCGACCCGCAACCATCAAAAGAGGGTAGTACACTGACGGTAAAGAAACACCACCGAGTTGGGAGAGCCACTTTTAGGTGGCCATAAAGTTGGAAAGTATATGCCACCGAGTTGCTCCTCTATATGGGAGCTTGGCACCGGTCTCTTGCTATGGATGCATGCTACTTCGATATGGACGAGCCACTCATAACATCATACTTCCATCCTAAATCCCAATGCCTACCAGGCCTATTGGTCAAAACAAACGTCGATGCAAGTAAGATCACTTTGGAGCTGAACCAACTACCTATATATATGGGAATAACTCTCCTGGGAGTGGAGAAACACATGAAGTGTACATGCCTATTCACAATATATTTGAGATAAGGTTGCACTATCCAATCGGAATACCTACCAAAGTACTACTATATAATAACATGCATTTACCACCTCAGCGTCCATTCACAAGGGCATGCTCTCATAAAACATTCCGCAATGGTAAGCCATTTCAATGAAAAAAGTGGGTATGCCTTGGAATATCTTGTGTTTCACTCCAACTATAATACAATTTCTCATGTAATACAGTCTTACTTATTAGTTGGGGTGCTCTTCCAAAAATCACTCCTGCTCTCACTCATCTTTTCTCGATGCTATGTGAGCAACCTTCCTATGCTTCAGACGCACCGTGATCACTTCGAAAAAAAGAAATAAGTTTTTACCATTCTCTACAACACCCTGAATTGCTGATCTTCAGTGTTTGCAATCAGTGTCAACTAGTCTTCAAACATAATTTATAACACACTGAAAATGGTCTATATTTTTCTTGTATGAGCTTAACTGTGATATCTTGGCATAGGGCTTAACATGATTGATAAGATACTCATATTAACAAGTCGTAATTTTTTTGGAAGCTGCTCTCAAAATAATTCTGATGTTAAGCGATCTTGACTCGGAGCAATTTCAGGATCAGTAACCGACCGACCGAGAAGTCCTTCCCGGGTGCGTAGAAGTGCGGATAAAGTGCGCACAAAAGACTAGTATTCGTCTGTGAAGACAGTCTAGAGATCCTAGGTGACTGTCACGCTAACAGCAGCCGGCCCAGGGTTGGCGGGGGTGCTACACTAAATGTCCATCAAACATGCATAAGCAATCAATTCCAACTAGTTGAAGAAGCAGACTACCTTATTTCCTATTATATATTTGGTACGAGCTTGCTCATTCTCCCTCCTTTCAACTCCATCTTTCCGTGACCTTATGTTGGCGCTCAAAAGTGGCACATAACGAGATAAGAAGAATACTAAAGAGGGTTGTAGCCCGATAAATTCAAACAAAAGATTACTATCAACTATTGGATAACATTCTTTGACAAGATCGAGATGGATATGAAGATGACCCAAATCATACCCCATATGTAAAAGTTGCGGCAAAGCTTACAGGATTTTGCATTGCCAACCAGCATTTACTTGCAGCAAACCGCCCTTAAGATGTTCTCCAATGAATAAGTGATCAACAAAAAAGTTGTGAGGCTCGTTGAGACAAACAATTTGGGTTTTTGGACCATCTCAATCGAAAGTCTTACACGACATCTAGACCTAATACATGGTATGAAAGACAAGCTATCTAGGAGAAGTACTATGTAGGTTCGTGGATCTCCAAACCAAAACAAGGCGTGACAGCAACTACTTAGCACAAGAACCAGTCAGCTACATGGACAACTATAAACACGGCCAGCTGGTCCTCAGTATAAAACTATAAACTCAAATGGGAAATTTTATGGCATGAAGTTTGTCCGTATCATTAAGGCGAACACCTTTCCTATTTGGACTCTCAACAATCCGAAGTATTCTGTGACATCCAAGGAGAAAACTAGATTCATTTCGAAAAGTGTTCCTAGGCTGCATGGAGTCTAATCCGATTTTGACACGTCGTAGGTGAATGGCAGCAACACAGATATTTTTAAAACTTAAGACGATTTACATGTAGGGATAAACGGTGTGGAGCGAACATCACATGGAGGTTTCAGTTGCAGCTGGAGGGGGAGCGGCGAGGCTGTGCAAGAAGTTGCGGCCGTGCTTTCCCCTCCTTATTTCTTACTCTACTCTAGTGTTTCGATCAAGCTGGTATGATTCAGCGGCGCCGACCGGCAACCAGCAAGAGAGGATACCATACAACCTAAAGAAACACTACATAGTTGAGGAGATCTCGCGAGTAGCACTTTTAGCTCGCCTTGAAGTTGCAGAGTATATGTATCATCAGTGAGATGATGTAGTTGCTCCTCGGTACAGGAGTTTTGCACACATCTCTTGCTATAGATGGATGCTACTTTCACATGTACATGCCAGGCGTAGTATCTTACCTCCATCCTAAATCCTAATGACCTCCATTCCTAAACTTGCCATTGATTGAAACAAAAAACATCGATATCCGGTGACAGGTATTCCTAGCTGAAAGCGATTTTATATATGGCTAGGCCTTTTATGGGAGGAGTGAAACACATTGAGTTTATATATGGTAGCTGGCACTAGTAGTGTCTTTTTTCTCTTCTTCCAACCTTACATGAATATAACTAAATGTTCGAGATAAAGTTGTACTAGTATACGGCACTATTCTCCGAGACCAGAATACCTATTACAGTACTACTAAGTTATAACATGCATCTACTGCCACCTCAACATACATGGTGTCATAAGACCATCATAATGGTGAGATGATTAACAGAAGAAAGTGGCACACCTTGGAATTTCCTATGTTTCACTCTGTAAAACTGATTCTCAAGTACCACACTCTTTACTTTTTATCTTCAAACAATTTTTTTACAACATTGGAAATGGTCCATCTTTTCTAGGTAGTGAGTTTAACTGACCATCAAATATGTGTGCGGTCAGTTCCAACTAGTTATACAAGCAGGCTTTTTTATTTCATACGGGAAAATAAGCTGGAAAACGTACGAATACACGCCACCAAGGCTCCTTCACTTGTCTGGTTGTCCATCTGGAAGGAGAGAAACAACCAGTAGGCATCTTTAATCCAGGATTTCATCTCCCTCGTCGTGGACGAAACTACCGGTCGCGGATATATCTGATCATGGATTCGTAACGTAAACTACCAAATAAGGGGCGGAAACTAAATTAATCAGATATATAATATACACGCTTAAGTACATCCACGAATCATACAACCGAAATAATGGTTTAATATCCTAATACTACATAGTCAAAACTACCACGATTCGCGGTGAGTCATACAACCAATAAGAGTGGTTCAATATTCTAATAGCCTAACAAAAGTTGTACTCCATGGTAAGTTAATTTTTATTTAAAGGACGAACTCGACAACTTACTAACTACAACTAATTATGTTCTTTTGCGATTCCAGTGAAAATTTTGGTCAATGCTAGATTATCCTATGTATGCATGTCTTTCCCCGAACCAATACATGTATCCCTACCTATGAATCCTAGGTTTAATGTGTTGGCCGGAGATAAGTAAATAATTGTGGTATATATATGCTTAGCCATGCTTAGTTGAATACTTTGTTGTCCGTTGATTAAATTCCGTATTTATGATGTTGATGGAATGACTCGGACATGGTGGTTACTTGTGGTTACTTAATTAAATTGCTAAAAGGCTTGGATGAGTTGCCATCGGGGATGGTGTTTTGCCTCATTCTTGCCGCCTAGGCTGAGAGTGCTTTTAGCTAGAACCAAGAACCGAGCGTGCTGCCATTGGTGAGAGTATGGGCTCCTTACTGACCGAATAATTTGTGAGGGGCTTGTCAAGGGTCCTCTAGTTTGCTATTTCCATTTGCGCGTGAGTGGTGTGGGTGGAAAAGAAACGATGAGGACGGTGGTGTTTAGGATGTGGCCGCGGGGCAGGGCGTTGGAGGCGCTGAACCTGTCCTTCTGCACACTGATGGTCCTTGAGTAAGCCTCATGCAAGGTAAAGGTCTAACCGCGCCCACTCGCCGGCCTTCCTCGGAAGAGGGCCAATCAGGGGAGTCGGACGGTACCAATGGGTAAATTAGTACACCCCTGCAGGGTTTAATCTTTTCGAAAAGCCGTGCCCACGGTTATGGACAAATCTTGTAAAAGGCGGATTAGCTCATAGAAAACGTGAATCTTAATTTAAAACTTGGCAGCTAGAGGTTGCACTTCAACTTGTGTTTAAAAGGTTCATTTCCTCGAGGGTGATTCGAGGGAGTGCCTTGGTGGTGGCGAGAGATGTTTCTGGTTGCTAATGGTTCGATGAGAACCGAAGACGAAAGTTTACTCTCTTATCCCCTTTCGAAAAATATTCTGAGTAGTCGATGCCTTTGAGTCACTCATGTCTTTCATAAAGGAAAAATTAGCTTTATGCAAAATAGCTAATATACAGGTTTAGAGCCTCCGTCGGCATTGGGCCTATATCGCCCTACTAAACTTGTGAGTACGTCGTACTCAGTCTCTCTTTGCTGCTTATTATTTTATTTCAGAGGAAGACGACACCGAGCAGACATGTGGGTTCTTCGTGGACGTCGACGAGTAGTTTGGGGTTCCCAGGTGGCAGCTTGGGACGTCGTGGAACAAGCTGGCTGGGATTTGTTTATATGCAGGCCTCTTAGTGTAGCGGACCTGCACTTAAAAATAGACAAGATCCCTGTGTATAGTGCTAGTCCCTGGATCGAATCGCTAGCACACACAGTTTACGACGAATATCATAACATTGTATCAATTTATTACACGAATGATCCAGAAGTTATAAATATTCATTACAAGGTGCATAGCTCGAAGCTAGCTTTGAAAGAGTTGCAGCGGAATAAATAACATAAAGCATGGAGTCCTCATCATCTTGATGCAGCCACAAGCGAGCATGTTGGTTGAAGACTCGAAACCCTGATTCGTTCCTTACTAATCGTCAAGACAACCTGCAACAGTAAAAGCGTTGCAGCCAAAAATTGGTCAGAACCATATGAATGGATCTGGCAAGTGATACTTGTGGACTCATAGAGGAAAAGTTCTAACAACTATATGCATATCTGGTTGGTGGAGTTTGAAGGCTCTTTGCGTAAAGCAAGTTTTATGCTATAAAAACATTTTGACTCAATAAGTAGTAACACTGGGAAACTCCAGCATAACCGTGACAACACTTGGTAAACTCCAGTGTGTCAGGTGACTACACACGGTAAACTCCGGTGAGTCACTTATTGTTGTTCACTAACAAGTTTTATTTAGAAGTTGGCATGATGAGATTCTTCCATTGTCTTCTTTGTCCAGCTGCTCAAAATTGTCCGTAACCGGGGACACGGCTATGATCATAGTTTGACACTCTCGAGAGGTTGTGCACTTTCACCACGAGACTCAATCAACCCATTCTGTCCTTGACCCTCATGTAGTGAAAAGGAAAGGAGAAGATTGAGACGAGACCTTTTGGGAATAGTCCCTACTTAGTCAAGATAGGGGCCATCTATCAAGTGGCTGCACGGGAAGCAATCTAAACTTGGAGCAACTTGAAATCTCTTTGATCCTGAGTGGTTGTCGGCAGTGTGATCCATACTCCAAAACTGGAGAATCAACCTCTTCTAGCAATTTTATACTCCCAAAACTGGGGAAATGCTTAAACCAACCACACACCCAGGTAGTTCTTTAACTTGGTTATTTTTCAAAACATTTACCAAGACAACATCTTTGCAAGGCTAAGCAATTCTACTAAGTTAAAGGCTACTACAACAACATGGTATAAGAGGGGTGGCTACACTACTTTGGGATTTCATAGCATAGCATAGCATAGTAGTAGTACTCCTATAATGCATACTACTCAACAAAATAGCTACTCATGCATAGACAAAATACTTAGGGAAATTTATGCAGTGAGCATCACTTGCCTTGGCAGGAGTTGCAGGTGCAACAATTGCTAGAATTCCCGGGTCTCTCCGGATAGTCTAACAAGAATAAATCAAGCCACACATAAGCACACAAAACAAATATAACAATACAAAAATATGCTATGCATGAAATGCATTAGAAATCACAAGTAAAATACTAACTATTGTTTTCTGTTTTTTAGAAGCATGCATGAAGTCAAAATGCATTTGAAACAATTTTTAATATAATAACAACACAAAACAATTCCCAAAAAGGGAATAAACACAAAATAAGTACTACTATTAAACAAAATAATTACATAAAATATGGGAGTGGTTTTACTGGACAGAGGGCTTCAAAACTAAACTAAAGCAAATGGATTCACTCAAAAATCTATTTTTAAACTAAAGTTATGCCAAATTTACTCAAACAACACATTTGAATTTTGAATAAAATTAAACTTCTCAAAACAGAAAACTAAAACGCCAGAAAGATTCTACAGGTTCTAAGGATTTCAAATATATAAAAATATTTGAATTTTGCCAAACCAATAAAAAGTTATGATAAATCTAAGCTGCAGGGGCTTTTCTGCAAAACAGACAGAACTGCTAAATTCGGGAAAATACACAGAAATTTCTCTGCCACATGGCAGCTTCCTATTGGCTGGGTCTGCTGACTGTACGCTGACTGGGCTGCTGACTGTGCTGCCACGTCAGCGTACCGATTCGGTTTAAGGAAATAAACAGTGGTCGTCGGATCTAAATCGAACGGCCCATATCTAAACGGCCAAAGGCGGGCGGCGCGGCCTCGCCGGAACCCTAGCCCGCGTGGTGGCCGACGGCGGCGACACGCGTTCCGGCGAAACGAAGGGGATAGGGAAGGGGGTTTCGCTACCACGAGTTGCAGGACGTTGAGGCGGGCTCGATGGCGCGGCTGGCAGCGGTGGACTGCACGGGCTTGACGGCAATTCCTCGCCGGAGTTGGCTCCCGCGGCGGTCGATGGTGGTCGTGGATGTGCGCGTCGCTCTGCGGAAAATAAAAATACCGCATGATGTCAGGGAGTTGCGCACGGCTAAAAGGAGAAGAAAGGAACGAAGGGAGAAGGCAGGGGTCGTCGGAGCTCGCCGGAAATGAAGCTTTTTGCCGGCGGAAATGGCAAGATGTCGAGCTCGATTCCGAGCAGCCTGGGGGCTCTCGGGCAGTGGTATTTGGGGCAAAAGAGAGAGGAGGGAGTGGGCTATAAGTAGGTGGTGGTGGCGCAGCCGTTACCACTCGTGATGGTGCGGATTGAAGAGGGAAGGTCGACGGGGTCCGGCCGGTGAGCTCCTGGGGCGGTTGTGGACGCTGCTGACGTTTGGGGAAGGAGCTGACGGGTGGGCTGGCTTGCTGGGCCGCGGTTGGGCCGATTTGTCGGTTCGGCTGCGGTCTGGCCCTTTTGTTGTTTTTTTTTGTTCAAAACTTTTGCTATTTTCTGATTTCCAAAACCAAACAAAACCAACTCAAAACTTTTTCAGAAAAATTTCATAAAATACTTTTTGAAAAGCTTGTTGAATATAGAACACTTTGGCACATACTTTGCCACAAAATAAAATAAAATAATTGATTTTATGACAAGGGCTATTTAATACCCTATTATGTCAAAATAGTTATTTTAACACCAAAAATTAAGTTTAAAACTCAAATCAATTAATTTGAAAAGAAATGCAGCAAGATGATGATGCATGAATGCATGTTTTTGAAATTTTGAAATTTTGGGATGTTACACTTAGGCCATATTTTGGATCTTGTTGTGTTAGACAACTACTTCGCTTCCGCATGATGTACTGATGGGTCTGTGACCTCTGTGTGTAATATTTGTATCTTTCTCATATATGAGTTGCTATATGATCTTTGTGTCGTAGAGTCTGTAATGTGCCAGTTGTTTCACAAGTCTTGATCTCCTTATTATGCTTTGATAGCTATGCCAGTGTTTATGGCATGATCGATGTGTTGCGTGGGAGCGGTAATCCCATGCCCTTCGATTGTGTAGCATAGCATGTGGGTCATATAACCTCTCTGCATAATTCCGGGGTCGGGGCGCTACAGCAGCACACCTTCGCCTCCTCGTTGTTACTCTGCCAGGGGCGACCAGCCGTCGAACCGACCGCACCGCCCCGAGCCCCGCGCGCCGCCACAAGACAGCTGGCCTAGGCGGGAAACCTAGACCCGCGGCATGCCTCCACCGACCGCACTTGGAGTCCGGGGTAAGATGCAGCCGCTGCCTGGCCGGGATCGCCGTCCCGACCACCGCCCACGATCATCTTCGTCGACGCCGCCCCAGCCGCCCCTTCGAAGAGAGTCGCCGCGACATCCACCCCTAGCACCTTAGGTACCAGGGGGCCGCCGCCACCGCGGCCGACGCCGGCGGCAGCGGCGGAAGGGAGGTAGATCGAGGTAGGAGGGGGTTAGGTGATGGGATCTGGGGCCCCCGGCGGCGCCCTGGGGAGCGCCACGGGAGGGCTTAGGGAAAAGGTCTCTGCACCGTTGGTAGATTTCCTACTAGTCAAAATCCAACAATATGAGAACTAGGCCATGTAAAAATAATCTCTAGGACCGGTGCCATCGATTTAGTGTAGTTGTTATAGAATTAGAGGTTAGACTCAGCCCAAGTGGCCTATTCGTCAGAGTTTGGATCATCAGTATGAGGGGCAGGGGATTTTTTTTTGATACAACGACCTCCGCCGTCGATTTCATTTAAAGAAACCGCCACAGTTTTATTTACAGGGGTTAGGCCCTAAGATAGAAAACAAAGAAAGAAAGAGGTGCAGCTAACTACGGAGCAACACCACACAACCCCAGAGGGGCGGATAGAAACAAGCCTATTCAGATTTTACAAGAGACAGAGCTGCTGGAAAAACACAGAAAGCAGATGAACTACTCTCATCCAGTCAGCCTCAAAATAGTCGGCGCCCATCCATGTCTTCTAGCTAAAGCTTCTCTGATTACCTTCTTCATCTTCTCTACCCCCTCTTCAAGCACGCTTCTGTCTTGTCTTTTCTGCAAAAGTGCCCACAAGTTCTTCATCCGGGGCAGGGGATGGTGTTTATATTTATTTTTTTCTATGACGTATGAAATACTAGCAAACATGTCCGTGCATTGCAACGGGTGAAGAAAAAAATCACACACCCTAACCCAATAAGTAGGACCGGAGAATCCTCTACTCCCAACGCACAAAGATCCACATCCTCTATTTCAGTCTTTTTTGTGTGCTCTATAATTGCAATGGATGACAACACATTAAGATGAGCTAAAATGATAATTATAAACCTATTATCTGCAACATTCTCACGATAGGCAGAAGATCAAAAGCATGTGAAAACAAAAATAGTAAAGGAAAATTTGACATACTTTACCACACATTCGACATGAGTCGATGCAACCACATTGTAAGAAATATAGATACATGTAAAATTGGACGTATTAGAGTGTCAGGGGTGTCATGCCGGCCCAAGACATTATACACGAGCTTCAATGGCTGGTGCCAGGAGATTTCTAATGGAACATCAAGGTTATTGATGAATCCTCTTTTCAGGTTGTTTATCCTACGGAGTTTGATCTAGCAAGAGTGAAGAAAATTGGTATGATCTTTAGAATGCCTAAATCTGTGCGACTGTGTGTAGAAATTTATGTCCAAGCACCATCTCCACTCCACGTATGGAAGACACATCGAGTCAGAGCCAAATCGAAATATGATTAGACCAATAGAAGACTCTGTGATTTAGGAGTAGTGATTTGGTGCTCCCGAGCACCAGTGCTCCTGCTCGTTTAAAAAAATTTAAACAAATACTTGCAAGTTTCAAAAAATATTGAAAAAAATCACGGATGTAGAATATAGTGTATCTCACAACCGTGTAAAAAATCAACTCCAAATACTTAGTATTACGAGCTACACAAAAATAACAAATCTGATAAAAATTGGAGATTTGAAAATGTGTTTACTCAGATCCGCACTTTTGTCTTTTTTGTGTAGCTCGAAATACAAAATATTTGGAGTTGATTTTTTTCATGTTTATGGAATACACTATTAACTACATCCGTGATTTTTTTCAATATTTTTTGAAACTTCTAAGTATTTGTTTTAATTTTTTTAAACGAGCAGGAGCACTGGTGCTCGGGAGCCAAAGTAACTTTCGGTGATTTAGTTCCTACCAAGACCACTTGCTCACTCCAAACTTCCTGGCCAGACGCGTACAAAATCTGCTGCCTGTTCCGCAGCAGGCCATGTAGCTAGGCAAGCACTAATTAATTTATCTTGAGAGCTGCTCGTCCTAGACTGCTACTTGGAAGGGATGGGCGATTCCGCGGCCAGCTGCACGGGGTACAGAGGATGGGCGTGCCGCCAGCCGCACGGGATGCAGGTCATGGGGTCGCCCGCCTCTGCGCCGGATGTAGGGGATGTGGTACACGCCAGCGACCGTGCGGGATGCAGGTGACGGGCTCGCCGGCGGCGCGCGAGATGCTCGGCATGATTTTGGGAAGGAGCGGGCGGTCGGGACTCCGGAGCTCACCGGCGGCGTGGTCAACGGGCGCCACAATCGCAACCCAGCTGCACGGGATTAATCCTTGCATCCCTAAAAGCGATGCATACAACCACAAAAACTTCAGATCGGGACTCGGTACCACAAATCCAGGGTCCTGGCTTTCTCCCAGCGCCGCCGTCCCGGCCACTACGGACAGGCGAAACGGTCGCCTGATCGCCATGGGATCTAGCGCGGGGAGTGTATCGCGGCCCTGATCGCTCCATTGCCGGACAGGCCTCGTCGTCTTCTCTGCACGTCGTGCCCGGACGCCGACCCTACGCCGCACCCCTCGTCCCCTCCACGGTTAGTCCCGACGTCCCGTGTCCTCTGTCAAGAAGAGGATGCAACGCCGTGTAGGATCCAGGTTGTCTCCTTGAGATCCGCTTGGACGCCATCGAGCCGAGGCCGGCTGGTGCTGAAAAAATTCCGATCGAGTCGAGAAGAAGGACGTAGGGATAGATTGACGCACGCGGGCGCAAGTATAAGTATGGCGTGACGTGACGTGTGGCGGGTGGAGGAGATTGGATCGGATTGAAGGAGCTGGGAATTGGTGAGGATCATGACACGCCCACAACCAGCGATCGGTGATGTCGTCGGAAAAAAACACTAAGCGATCGGAGGCGACGTACGACTCTATAGAGCAGGCAGTCTACCACACGGGTCTTTTTTGAACCGTTTTTATTTGACTTACAGATGGCATGGTGTAATTTTCACCAAATTTGAAGGTAATTTCGATGACGTATCAAACCAAACCGCCGAGTTGAGAAGGACGTGGGGATAGATTGACGCACGCGGGCGCAAGTATAAGTATGGCGTGACGTGACGTGTGGCGGGTGGAGGAGATTGGATCGGATTGAAGGAGCTGGGAATTGGTGAGGATCATGACACGCCCACAACCAGCGATCGGTGATGTCGTCGGAAAAAAAACACTAAGCGATCGGAGGCGACGTACGACTCTATAGAGCAGGCAGTCTACCACACGAGTCTTTTTTGAACCGTTTTTATTTGACTTACGGATGGCAGGGTGGGTAATTTTCACCAAATTTGAAGGTAATTTCGATGACGTACCAAACCAAACCGCGGAAGCCTTATTACTTTTATTATTACTAGCACACATGCCCGTGCGTTGCAACGGGGAGAAAAACATGTGTCACAGAAACACACAAAGAATGTTCTTGTTGGTATAGCTGAGGCGGATAAAAATAAATAAATATTTTCTTAGAAATCCAAGGAAGAAAGTGATATTACTAATATAGTCATTACTCACATAGTACCTAGCTACAACTATTCGGATATGACACCATTGTTGCATCATTCTGCTTTACTTTATACTGTATAGCAAACATGCCCGTGCGTTGCGACGGGAGGAAACAACTTTTTATAAAAAAAATCATCGGCACGACCCAATGTTTACTTCAAAGTCTATCTACCCGTGTTAATCCTACCCTTAGTTCACCCTTTTTTCATTATCTCATCCAACAAGCATGAGTGGCGGCGAAGTCCTACAGAAACGTCAAATTTGACTTGTATATATGTCAAACTTGAAGAGGTCTATAAACATATTGCCTCTTCAGTTGTCATTCCGATGGACTCTCGAATTCTCACTCTCCAAATTCCATCAATCTTTGTTTATTGATTTCTCGTAGCTATCCAAAGTACACAGCACTTTGAAGGTAATTTCGATGACGTACCAAACTAAACCGCGGAAGCCTTATTGCTTTTATTATTATTATTATAGGTATAGATAAATAGAGCTAGCGGACTAAATGCAAAACATACGGCAAGGTATAATTCAATAAACACCTACACGGTCCAATTTAATAATAAAGATATACACGACCGATCAGTTCACTACATATATGCTATCTCGATGCTATAGGAATTCACCTCCATGCTATGCTACCGCGCCCATGTTTCCCAAATTACAAAAGGGATAGAGATAAGGGTTCGGGCAAAGAAAGTAGCAGCATCCACCAAAGTGATTTTAGAATACGAGACATCGGGAAGAGACACCATCAGGGCCACCAGTGGCGTGCACTGGTGCTTGAATCCTATAGGGATTGCATCAGTAGAGCACACATACAAGGAGAGAATCGACTGTCACTAAGATCGATGGTCACCCGGTCCTGCGTTCGGCTGAAAACCGAGTCAGCGTCGGAAAATTCCGGACGCCCTGTGGTGCTGCTTCTATCAGGAAGAACAACAACATCGGCGACTTCACCCCATGTTCCTGCGTTAACTTCTGCCTCCAAACATAAGCACATGCAGAGGGAGTCAACGCGGCGGCGGCCATGGGCACCATGTGTGGATGTTCGTGGCGTTGCAAGCTCGTTCGAGCTCGCTGGCCCTGGTGCTCCACCAGGAGGCAGGAGCATGGGGCCGGCAGGCTTGAGCATGAGTCTTGTTGAGTATAATGATTAGTTAGGAAATATGAGTTAGAGTAGGATTCTATTCTACCTTGTTTTGTACTCCAACTAGATCATTGTACTCCTATATATATATGTCCATGAGACTCAAGCAATAAACATCCAACGATTCCACCAATCTCTCTCTATCCTTCTACATGGTATCAGCCTAACCGATCCAACCCTAGCCGCCGCCGCCGCTTCCGCACCGCGCCGCCCCCGGGGAGGTCGATCTCCATGATCTCCGCCGGGGGCCGCGCCGCCCGTACCTAGGGTTCGTCCGCCGGTCCTGTGGATCGGCTGCCCTAGAGTCTTTTCTCCCGAGCTCTTGATCGGGGCTTTTCTCTTGCAACGGTCGCCTTTGATCGGCGTTCTTTTTTGGTTTTCCGATCTAAGATCGGTTTGCGTCGCCCACCGCCGCCGTCGTTCTCACGCGCCTCTACTCCGTCACCGGCGCGACTACCGGCTTCTTCCCCGACAAGGCGGCTTCGCGCGCCGCCTCGCCGGTCGTCGCCGCCCTGCTCCGATCGGCGCTGCATCGGCCGCTCGGGCCGTCCGCCGCAGTCGCCCGGCTGCCCGCTTGGGCGCTGGCATCGCGCATCGCCCGCGTCGGTCATCGACGCCATGTTCTGCTCGGACGCCTCCGCCACTCCGCCAGTCGTCTGTCGTCTCCGCGCGCCTCTACTTCAACAATGACGTCGACCTGCACCAGCTCACTCCTCGACAGCCAACCATCGCAACCGACTCGCCAGCGCCGACTCCGCACCGGCCGGCACCTTCAAGCCAGCTATCGCGGGCGACTCGCTAGCACCGACTCTGCACCGACCGGCTCGTCTTCACCGACCGTGTAGCAAGGCCAGACGCGCCGTCAAAGGTACGCCTCGACGCGTCGCAGCCAGCCTCCTTCGTCTGCATGGTCTCCTTCGCTGGTTCGTCTTCACCGTCATCGACCGGGACTTCACCGACCACTTCGCCTTCATCACCGAGCAGCATACCCACCTCGTGGGCGATCGGATTGGCCATCCGCCCACCCGCGATCGGCCCCATCCACGCCACGCAGCCGACCTGATCAGTCGCCCGCGTGCGCCTCCACAGGATCCCGTGAAGATCGCCCGAGTATGAGCGCCTATCCACCGATCGAGCAATGGGATGCCGCTGCGTCGCCCCTTCAGGCCGCAGCGCCGCCTCCCCGTGGTTCTCCAGGCGGCTACCTCGACCTGCACGCTACCGCTACGTCGCCCCTTCGGGCCGTAGCGTCGCGGCACGCGGTCCACCCCGCCGCCCCGAGGCCGTACCTGCGGCTGCCCGAAACGCGCGCCACGACTGCGTCGCCCCTTCGGGCCGTAGCGCCGCGGCACGCGGTCCACGCCGCCTCCCCGAGGTCTTCCCCGCCGTCGCCCCCGACACGCGCCGCCGCTGCGTCGCCCCTTCGGGCCGTAGCGCCGTGGCACGCGGTCCACTCCGCCGTCCCCGCGCGTCGACTTCTACGTGGTATGCGCCGCGCCGCCCCCCTAGGCGCGGGAACGCCAACGACCGCGCTTGGTCTTCGTCATGTTGTCGGGTTCTCCTTCACCTACTTCGATCATCGTCGCCGCGCTCCTACCGGTGACCGATGTGGCCCCCTCTCACCACGGGCTGCCTCTGTCGCCGACCGCCTCTTCGTCTTCGTCCAGCACTAGCTACACGCTAGCGTCACCGTTATCTTCCCCGACCACTTCATCTACTCCAACAACCGCGGGCGTCATCAGCACCTTCTACCCCGTGCTAATTGGCGTCGCAACCGTTGTCGAGTCCTCCTCTGCTGGCCCCTCCGACATGGCGCGTCTAGCTCGTACTGGTTCCCCATCTCCGCATGCCCGGTGCTGGCAACACCGACGTGTGCCGTCGTCTACGATGTGTCCCCGGGTCTGGCAAGCCTGGTGCGGCGCTTCGTCAACATCGACTAACTTACCATCATCGCGCCGCTGTAGCTCGCCGAGTCATGCCGCTTCGTCCGACATGCCGCTTTGACTGGCTGAGCCGCGCCGCATCCTCTCACCGCCCCTACGCATGCCCGGTGCCGGCAACACTGATGCGTGTCTTCGTCCATGACGTGTCCTCGGGCTTGGCATGACGCTTCGTCCACGACACATGACTACATGGTGCCTTTGCGCCCGCGGCCCCTCGACGACTTCCTCAACACCGGCTACTCTGACTCGACTACGACCACGGCTACCTCGACTACGGCCTCACCACCCTACGCTATCCGCTCCTTCGACATCGACACAAAGGGCTACCGCCTCCTTGGGAACCTCATCGGCTTCCACTCCAGAAACAACTTCCGCGATGCGTCGACCGCTACGACTGTGGTGGGGATATCCGTCGGCTCCGCCTTTGGATTCTTCTCCAGTCTCACCGTCTGCGTCGCTACGTTGTGACTGCGGGGGGATGTTGAGTATAATGATTAGTTAGGAAATATGAGTTAAAGTAGGATTCTATTTTACCTTGTCTTGTACTCCAAGTAGATCATTGTACTCCTATATATATGCCCATGAGGCTCAAGCAATAAACATCCAATGATTCCACCGATCTCTCTCTATCCTTCTACAAGTCTGGACCGCTGTATGCAAATCAAAGATTTACGATATACATCATATGGAGTAAAATGAAGAGTAATACATGTTAATGAAATAGCCTGCAAATACCTCGTTTAATAAACTGTAAATACAATACGCTTATTTCTCGGTGAGTTTTATTTACAAAAAAATAAAATAGACCGTCATGCCCCCTAGCATGTAACCAATTACGGCTACCGCTCCCACCCTAATAATAGTTAGTAACTTAGGATCAACCTCATGTAACCAATTGTCAAAGATGTTTGCAACGGATCGTGGAGGATACAAGTGTGAACCTATATGGATGGCTGACCATATAGAACGTGCAACTTTGCACTCGAAGATACGAAGTGTTAATATCTCATCATGTAAACAAAAAAAACACTTAGTGCTTCCATGCTAATTGCATTTAACAAGGTTATCTTTCATTAAAATGACACCTTTTCAAACATACGAAGCAAATACACTAGTGGAAACATGGCCTTCGGTTTGGCCCTTTCGTCCCGGTTCCCTTACGAACCGGTACCAATGGGGGCACTAGTCCCGGTTCGAATGCCCAGGGCGCCGGCCAGGGCCAGTCCCGGTTCGTAGGGGATCTGCAGTCCCGGTTCGTGATACGAACCGGCACTAAAGGGTCGCGGCAGGCGGCCGCAGCGGTGGGGCCAGCGCGAGCAACCCATAGTCCCGGTTGCCCTTAAGGACCGGGACTAAAGATTAACCTTTAGTACCGGTTAATAAAACGAACCGGGACTAATGTTTGCCCCCTATATCATCCCCCACCCCCCGACCCGGCCATGGCCATTTTTGAGCTCGGGTTCATCACCATTTTCTCATCTATTTCCTCTCCCGAGCTCGAGTTCGTCCCTATTTTTTCCCACCATTTGTCAAGATTGACGGCGCCTCATCTATCTAAGGGTTAGCACTTCCGACGTTGCTACTTAAGCTCATTTTGTTGCTATTTAGCTCATTTCATTTTTCTAGTGCTAGCTTGGTGTTTGATGAAATGCCTAAGTTAGGGATTTCATTTGTTTTATATGTAATTTGAGCTCAAATTAAAGTATAATGTGTGGGTTTTAGTGTCGTTCGGTCCCTGTCCTCACCGCCGTCGATCGTCGGTGCCGTCCCTTCACCAGCACCACCTCGGTGAGCCTCTTGTTTTTCTCTTTTGTTTTAAAAACTTATTTATATGATTTAGATGCATATTTATTACTTGTATAATTCTCTTACTTTTTTTATATGTATAGTGCCATGGTTTTGATATCCGTCCCCGTTGGCCCTCGTCCGGTCTATGATTCAGATGTGGTTGAGCCGGACATTCCAACCGACCCTATTGTCGAGTTTTTTGAAAAAGAAAATAATGATTTGAAAGCAAAATTAAAAAGAAGTGAAAATCTTCGTCTTCAATGCCTAGAAGAGAAGATGAAATTGGAGCTCGATCTTGCCGACATCGTCGATAAACACAAGATCAAGATGGATGCAATGCGCTTGAAGATTAGAAAGATTAGAAAATATGCCATTCATAAAGAGGCTTGGTATCATTATGCTGTTGGTTCAATAATTACCTTAGTTGTGATTTTATCGTATTTGTTGTTGGGTTTAAATTCTTTAGATAGTTGTATGTTAATTTCTATTAATGTATGTTTTATGAGACTATGCATTACATTTGATCACTACTCTACTTTAGTTTTAATGTGATGAACTTATATTAATTAATTTGGTCACTATTATATATTCATGATGTAGTGTAATGGTTTTTGATATATTTTATATAATACAGATGAGCCGGCAATGGATGTATGGTGACCAACGTTATCCCGACTTTATTAATGGCATGCATTATTTTCTCTGTGTGGCTGAGACAAACAAGCCGTCGAATGGTTTTATTTCTTGTCCATGTAGTGTCTGTAAGAATACTCAAAATTACTCTACCTCACAAACCATTCACGTCCACCTGTTGAAGTCTGGTTTCATGTCTGGTTATAATTGTTGGACCAAACACGGAGAAAGAGGGGTTATAATGGAAGATAATGAAGAAGAAGAGGATAATGACAACTATCCTATGTTCACTGAACACGGTGATACTACAATGGGGGAAGACGGAGCTGAAGAAGAGCCCATTGTTGATGAGCCCGATGACGATCTTCGTCGTGCCATTCTTGAAGCGAAGATAAACTGCGGAAGTGAAAACGAGAGGTTGAAATTGGAGAGAATGTTAGAAGATCACAACAAATTGTTGTACCCAAATTGCGAAGATGGCCAGAAAAAGCTGGGTACCACACTGGAATTGCTGCAATGGAAGGCAGAGAATGGTACTTCTGACAAGGGATTTGAAAATTTGCTGAAAATAATAAAGAAGATGCTTCCAAGGGATAACGTATTGCCCCCCAGTACGTACGAAGCAAAGAAGGTTGTCTGCCCTCTAGGATTAGAGGTGCAGAAGATACATGCATGCATCAATGACTGCATCCTCTACCGCGGTGAGGAGTACGAGAATTTGAATGCATGCCCGGTATGCGGTGCATCGCGGTATAAGATCAGGCGAGATGATCCTGGTGAAGTTGATGACGAGACGCGCCCCAAGAAGAGGGTTCCTGCGAAGGTGATGTGGTATGCTCCTATAATACCATGGTTGAAACGTTTGTTCCAAAACAAAGAGCATGCCAAGTTGTTGCGATGGCACAAAGAAGACTGTAAGAAAGACGTGATGCTAAGACACCCCGCTGATGGGTCGCAGTGGAGAAAAATCGACAGAGAGTTCCCGACATTTTCAGATGACGCAAGGAACTTAAGATTTGGTCTAAGTACATATGGCTTTAATCCTTTTGGGGAGCAGAGCTCAAGTCATAGCACCTGGCATGTGACTCTATGTATCTATAACCTTCCTCCTTGGTTGTGCATGAAGCGGAAGTTCATTATGATGCCAGTGCTCATCCAAGGCCCGAAGCAACCCGGCAACGACATTGATGTGTACCTGAGGCCATTGGTTGAAGAAATTTTAGAGTTGTGGCGTGAAGAAGGTGTACGTGTGTGGGATGAGCACAAACAAAATGATTGGCCTGCTCTTAGTAACATTTCAGGACAGTCAAACAAGGGATACAATGCATGCACACACTGTTTAGCTCAGACTGAAAGTATATATTTGGGAAACAAGAATGTGTACCCGGGGCATCGTCGATTTCTTCCAAAACATCATCTCGTAAAAAAGAAAGGCAAGCATTTCAAAGGTGAGGTAGATCACTGGACGAAGCCTACCCGTCCTACTGGGGATGTTATATATGATATGGTGAAGGATTTAAAAGTAATCTTTGGAAAGGGTGTTGGCGGACAATCTGTTCCGAATGACGCTGACGGACACGTACCGATGTGGAAGAAAAAATCTATATTTTGGGAGTTACCCTATTGGAAAATCCTAGAGGTTCAGTCTGCAATTGACGTGATGCACGTCACGAAAAATCTCTGCGTGAACCTGCTAAACTTCTTGGGCGTGTATGGGAAGACGAAAAATACACCGGAATCATGGCAGGAGCAGCAACATATGCACGAACGAGACAACCTGAATGCAGAAAAGTATCAAGGTCCTGCCAACTACGCTCTTATCAAAGAAAAGAAGATCTTTTTTGAAGTCCTTAGCAGTATCAAGGTCCTGTCTGGCTTCTCGTCGAATATAAAGGGTATAATAAACATGACAGAGTAAAAGTTTCAAAACCTAAAGTCTCATGACTGCCACGTGATTATGACACAATTACTTCCGGTTGCATTGAGGGGGCTTCTGACGGAAAATGTTCGAGTACCCATTGTGAAGCTATGTGCATTTCTCAATGCAGTTTCTCAAAAGGTTATCAATCCAATAACTCTATCAAGTTTACAGAAGGATTTGGCCAATGTCTTGTCAGCTTCGAGTTGGTGTTCCCACCATCCTTCTTCAATATTATGACGCACCTCATAGTTCACCTAGTCGAAGAGATTTCCGTTCTCGGTCCTGTATTTCTACACAGCATGTTCCCCTTTGAGAGGTTCATGGGAGTCTTAAAGAAATATGTTCATAACCGTGCTAGACCAGAAGGAAGCATCTCCAAGGGCTATGGAACAAAGGAGGTTATTGAGTTTTGTGTTGACTTCATTCTTGACCTCAAGCCAATCGGTGTTCCTCAATCCCGCCATGAGGGGAGACTGCGGGGAAAAGGCACGCTAGGAAAGAAAGCAACAATATGTATGGACGGGCATTCTTTCAGCCAAGCACACTACACAGTTCTACATAATTCCAGCTTGGTGGCTCCGTATATCGAGGAACACAAGAATATTTTATGCTTGAAATACCCGGAGCAACCTAAAGATTGGATTGATGGAGAACACGTGAAGAATTTCGGAGGTTGGTTGCAAACACGTCTCATTAATGACACCACTGTTGGAGAACAGCTATACTTGTTGGCCAAGGCACCATCTTCGACTATATTGACTTTTCAAGGGTACGAGATAAATGAGAATACATTTTACACGGCCGACCAAGATAAAAAGAGCACCAACCAAAACAGTGGTGTCCGCTTTGATGCAACTAACAACAATGGGCAAAAGGACACATATTATGGTTACATAGAGCAGATATGGGAACTTGACTATGGACCTTCTTTTAAGGTCCCTTTGTTCTAGTGCAAATGGTTCAACCTGACAGGCGGGGTACATGTAGACCCAAAATACGGAATAACTACAGTGGATCTCAAGAATCTTGGGTACGACACCGAACCATTCGTCCTAGCAAGTGAAGTGGCTCAGGTTTTCTATGTGAAGGACATGTCTAGCAGACCAAAGAAAAGAAAAGATAAGCAAGCGAATACGTCATATGACGAGCCAAAACGCCACATAGTTCTTTCAGGGAAAAGAAACATCGTGGGAGTGGAGGACAAGACAGACATGTCAGAAGATTACAATAAGTTTGATGAAATTCCCCCCTTCACAGTGAAAATTGACCCAAGCATCGTGTTGAATGATGAAGATTGTACATGGTTACGGCGCGATAAGAAGAAAAGGACACACACGAAGAAGTTTATAGCACAACACTAGAGACGGATGTTGATGGTGATGTGTAATAATGTATGAAACGCTTTTTTTATCCTGGTTCTATGTGTAATAATCGGAAAAATAGTGTTGACTATGGAGTTCAGGATTTTCATTGAATAAAAAAGCCCATTTTATATTTTTTTAGTGTCACGGTTTGAAATCTAAGTCAAATTTACTCAACTCAGCCATTTGAAATTTGAATACAATCAACATAGTTAAATTTGAAAATAACCAGTACCAAATGAATCTATATTTCCATAGCTTAAGTTTGATATAAAGTTTGTCAAATTTGAACAATTAAATTAATAGAATAACATAAATCAGGAAAAAAGAAAACTAAAAAATACAAACGACCCTTTAGTCCCGGTTCGTGGATGCAACCGGGACTAAAGGTGGGCTTTGGTGCGCTATGTTGCCACAGGACCGAAAAATTGGACCGACAGTCCCGGTTCGTGGCTGCAACCGGGACGAAAGTGGCCTCTGGTCCCGGTTTGTGGATGGAACCGGGACTAAAGTGGCCTCTGGTCCCGGTTTGTGGATGGAACCGAGACTAAAGGCCAATTAGTGCCTTTTAGTTTGCCTGCATCCTCTCGTCCCCCCATTTTACCGCCAGCCCAAGAAGAGGAAGGACGCCACCAGGCTGCCGCGCCGTGCTCCCCTGCTCCCGTGCCGCCGCCGTCACCGCCGCCGTCTCCTGCTCCGGCCACCGCGGCTACCCTCCTCCTCGCCGGCGAGTTTCACGAGTTGTGCGGCCGTGAATCGGCTGAAATCGGCCCCCTTTCCCGTCCCAAAGTCGACCTGCTGCTCTGTCCGGCTCCGGCGCCCTCGTCGACCTGCAGCTCCCACGCCCACGCCGCCGTCCTCCGCGCGGGAAGGTACGGCAACCCTACCCTCTCCCCTCCTCCCTCGCTAGAAAATCCCTAAATCGGCGGCGCGGTAGCCCTAAATCGGCGGCGGTACCCTAGATCGGCGGCGTGGTAGCCCTAAATCGGCGGGGCGGTACCCCTAAATCGGCGGCGGAACCACGGGCGGCGGCGGGGAAACGCTTAGGGCGGGAGCATTTACATTCATTCATAGATAAAAAGGCCTAATGGCCATTACATTCGTAGATAAAAAAGGCCTAATGGCCGTTACATTCATAGATAGGGGGTGGGGGAACACGAAGGGCGCGGCGCGTTCCACAGATGGGCCGGCGGCTGCGCCTCCGGTGGAACCTGGTGCTCCTCCGGCTCCTGGGGCGGCGGCGGAGGCAGCGGATTCTCCTGGCGCTGCGGCGACCAATTGCCGCCAGTGAAGCACCACGACTGGCCGAGGAGGCCTGGGGGCAGGGGAATAACTTGCTGCTGCTCCTCCCGCTCCTCGGCCTCCTGCTACTGGATCAGCTGCTGCCACCAGGGCTGTGCAGGCTGCTGCGGCGGTGGCAGCGGTGGCGGCGGCATTTGGGTCGCGGCCTGCACGACCGACTCCCAACGCCTGACTTCGTCGTCGACGAGGGAGCGGCGGGATGCCTCGGAGGCGGCCTGCAACTCCGGGTCCTGCTCCTCGTCGTCGTCCTCCTCGAACCAGAGCTCCCGCTCGTCGCCGGGCGGCGACGCGGGGTACGCCGTGGGCTCCTGCGACGGCGCCGGGGCCTGCGCAAAGAAAGCGCGGCGGCGGTCGTCGTGCTCATCCCGGAACCACCGGTCCCAGTGGGGGGAGTCCGGCGCGTAGGCGGGGTCGTTGAGGAGGACCAGAGGGAGGGAACGGCGGCACCGGGCTATCTCCACCGCCCTGGCCCGACCACTGGCCGGGATCGGCGGCACCAGAATACGTTGCAGATTCAGGTGCCAGTCGTTCGGCAGGTGGACGTCCGGCCACTCGACTGGCACGGCATTGTTCCAATGCCACCAGCACTCCTCGACATGGACGTAGCGCCGCATCCTCTTCTTCTTCTTGTCTCTCGGCGCCGGGTCCGCTGCACCGGCACGGCGCGTCGGTCGGAGGACCCGCACACCGTCCGGCGCGATGCCGAACGCCGCCGGCGGTGGGGGAGGAGGAAGGGGGTGGAGGAGGAGGAAGGAGGGGCACGCCGGCGGCCGGAGGAGCCGCTGGACTCGCCCTGGTTCTTCGGGTTCTTCAACCAGCGCGACATGGCTCTCTCTGGCTAGGGCTAGGGCTAGGGCTAGGGGCTACGTAGGGGTGGGGGCGGCGGTGTGGTCGCTATCCCCACGGCCAGAGTCCATTTTTAAAGGACCAGATGGGTCACTGGGAGGTGCGTCGCGGTCATTAACTACGGGCGGCGGGAGCCGGGTGGTTGGGCAGTGGGGAGACGAGGAGGGAGCATTGACCACGCGCGTGGCCAGTTGGGGCGTGCACACGCGGTCGTGGCCTAGTGGGGAAGATGGGGCGGTTGGGCGGCGGGGTCACTGGCAGGTGGGCCAGCGGGGTGGAGAGATGAGGAGGGAGCATTGACCACGCGCTCGTGGCCAGGGGGTGGACGCGGCGCGTCGGCCCGACGCATGCTGGCCCTAATTTGGGCTGGCAGCTGCCAGGGAGGACCCAACGCTGGCCCTAATTTGGGCTGTGATTTTATGTGACACTTGCATACTGCTGGCCCTAGTTTAGGCTCTAATTTTGTGTGAAACAAAATTAAAAGCATATATAATTGACTGCAGGTATATTGAGCTATGGACGCTCCTCCCTTCAGAGGCGACAATAATGAAGAGGAAATACAACAAATAATATATGCGAGTGCCCGTGGAGAAGATGATTTCGGAGGAGAAGATGATTTCAGCTCACAATTTCTGAACGACTCCAGTGAGGGACTTCAGTTTGAGGACGAAGTTACCTTAACGACAAACTCCGTCGAGGTATATATATATATATATATATATATATATATATATATATATATATATATATTAAGGCTGTGTTGATTCACTATATATATGCATTAATTGATCTGTATTGCATGTGTTAACAAATCATTTTTTCAGCCCTCCGGATCGACCAAAGCTGCAAAGCATGCTCCTCGAGGCCTGACAAAAAGGATGCCCAGCGATGTACCGAGGTTAACAATCGAGGAAGTTGCTGATAGTAGCGAACCGCTGGCACCCATACCGAACTGCCGTAAATTTGTAAATCAAGCTGGAGTCATTGTTAGGGACATGCTCCCGATCACCATTACAGATTGGCATAAGCCGAAGGGCGCGGACGAGGATGAAGCTAGTTATGTCCACGATCATACAAAAGATTTGCTTTACGATACGCTCATGGTACATTTCAACATGCCAGAAGGCAAGAAGGAGAAAGTGAAGGAGTGGACTCTTAAGAAGATGGCCACGCAATTCCAGAGCTGGAAGAAAAAATTATGGGGAAGTTTGAAAATGAAGATCCAGATAATTTCACCGGAGTACTCGAGAAGTTAAAACATTCCTAGTCCGCATTCGTGGCATACAAGAAATCATCTACCGCCATGGCCCGATCGGCCATAAATAGGATAAATGCTGGGAAGAAGGAATACCACCATAGGTTGGGGACAGGTGGCTACAAGACTGCCATTCCTAAGTGATTAGCCTTTGAAGCAGAACTGATTGCTAAAGGGATCACTCCACAGACAGCGGACTGGCCCGAGAGGTCCAAGTTTTGGTTGTTCGCGCTTGGGGCAGTGTTGGACCCAGAGATGGGGTTGATTGTTGCAAAGGGAAAATGGAAGAAAAAGGTTGAAACAATCGTTCCGTTGCTTATAGACGCAATAGATAAAGTTCGAAAGGGAGAGTACCATCCCGAGAGAGAGAGAACGACGAGCTGACACTCGCACTGGGGAATCCTGAACACTGTGGACGATTACGAGGCTATCCCGGCGGTGTCACCTTGAAGGAAGGGTTTCCGGAGTGCGCTGACAGTTATAGAAGCCGTGGGAGAAAGAAGAAGAAGGAGTCACACCGGTTATCGGAATTGGAACACATGGTACGGCGGCAGCAGGAGCAACTGGACTCACTCAGTCAGCAGAGGGCATCTGATCAGCAGCGGCTACAATGTCCAGAAGTCGATGTCGTCCCAGATCAGCGGAGAAGCAGCGTGGGTTCCACGCAGCTAGAAGCATCTGCCACATTACAACAGCCGGCTCACTACCCCGTGGATGATATCACGGAGAAGACAGATTGTGAGCTTCATATGTTAATGAAGAACATATCCTTCAAGGTGGCGGTCGGCTTTGCGTTACCAAATGAACCTGGAGCAAGCTACCATCTTGGTCAGATTCCAGCTGGCTATGCTCGTGTCGGGGTGGATGAAATTATACCGGGATTTGAGACACTTGAGCTTGACTATCCTGGAGGTGACGATGAGAAGACACTGGGACAAGTCAGGCATGGTTTAGTTCTATGGAACAAGAAACACATCGTGTTTCCAGGCTCGGCACCAAGGCCACCGACTCCTCCGAGTAGCAGTCCACCACCTCTAAGTCCACCCGGCCTACCCCAGAGGGACCCCAGCGTGAGTCCGTCTCCATCTCCAGCTACGCCAGTCCAGTCGTCTCCATCTCCAGCGCCAGTCCAGCGGACTCCGCCCACTAAGTGGTTAAATAGGAGGAAGCTCAATGGTTCGCCTCCTAAGCAGAGACAGAAAAAGCAGCGAAAAGTCAAGACTCCTGAGAAGTTACCTTGCAAAAGGACTTACGAGGAAAATTGTGCCATCTCGAAGGCCGAGGTGGATGCCCATTTTGCACCGAAAAAGCCCCCACCTAAGCAAGTAATAGATCCTATAGCATTAGAGCGCACTATTAGGAGCTTATACAACCCTCCACCAAAGCCGCCATTAGACTATGAGCGCTCTATTGGCATTTCATACAACTCAGAGATGGAGAGGCGGAAAAGCGGGAAACAAATAGCCCAGCTCGGAGAACAGGTTGTACAATCGGTCCCCCCGCTTCAGGTATTTCCCGACACAGACGTCCACATATCTGAGGTAGCATATGAATATGTTCATGGCAAGCCTTTGGTCAGACCTGAGCTGGTCAAGTTACTACCAACAAGGATGCGTCAGTTGAATCAATGGTACATGAAAGCCGCATGTCATGGCGAAAGTTAAGAAGGAGCACTTCTTCCAAGAATACGGTGTGCAAGTTGATTTTAGCGAACTTTTTCAGTTATATAATGGAAAAGCCCTCGATAAAGCTATCCTCGGTTGCTTTTGTCTGTAAGTGATTTATTTCTGTAATTTAAGTCTTTATATAGCTCAGCCCGTTCTATAATCTTTGGTACGCTATTTATGCAGAAAGAAGATGCTTGACTACAAAAGGAAAATAATAACCCCGGAAGATATTGGGTTCATTGACCCCAATGTTGTTCATGAAGTGAACATACAGAAGAAACCCGAGGAAGTAAAGCAAGCATTGCTACGGTGCTTCAAGCGACACCGTAACAAAAAAGAAATACTTCTTCCTTACAACTTCGAGTAAGTGTCACTAATTTCTTGTACACATTCTATTTTTCCTCACCCGATCTTAAGTGTAATTGATGAGTTATGCATGACTGCATATGTAAACGTGCAGCTTCCACTATATTCTCGTGTGCATTAGATATGACGAGGGAGAAATTGAAGTCTTCGACTCATTAAGGAGAGGACATAAAGAATTCAAGAGCTTGTTTGATATCATGAAAGAGTAATTTAAATTCTTATCACACTATATCGGCCTCTTTCAGTCATTTCGTGATATCAAGTAATTAATAACTCTTTTATTCATTTTCTTTGTCGAGTAGAGTATGGGAAATGTTCATCAAGAAAGAACCCGGTCAATGGCAACCGAAGCTGATATGGTCTCTGAACAAGGTAAGTAGTACTACCTAGATCCACGCATCTCTTTAATTGTAGTTTCAATACCATTATCAAACTTGATGTGATTGAATTCTATTCTCGAACAGTGGTGTCTGGAACAGCCAACCGGGACCCACTTATGTGGATACTACGTTTGCGAGTACATTCAAATGAGGACCACTGAGAAATTCAATAATCTAAGAAACAAAGAGGTAAGTAAACATTATTCACAATTTTTTTTGTTACCATCAATTATGTGGAGTTTCATTCATAATTGTTTTTCTCCTTCTTTTAAAGGTTGCAAGGAAGCGGAACGCCCTCCTACCAAATGACCGTATAAAAGCAATTGCGGAGGAGTTGGCGGGATTTCTTCTTGACGAGGTCATACCTGAAAAAGGAGAGCACTACTATCTACATATATAAGTGATCTCATGTACTATGATCTCATGCATGTAATTGAGTACTTATTATACGGAAACGTGATCTTTATGTAATACTTGATTTGTATGTGTGTTATATATATGCATCAATGTGATCTTAGTGTAGTAATATAATTTATATATTTACCAAAACGCATTTTTGACATATCGACGTGATTCCGAAACCATCTGAAACCCCTAAACGTCAAACCCTAAAAATATTCTAAAAGGAAAAAAAGGCCTTAAGTTAGTCCCGGTCCGTAACACGGACCGGGACTAAAGCCATCCAGCCCGTGGGCTAGTCCGTGGCCACGTGGGAGGGCCTCTAATCCCGGTTCGTAAACAACCGGGACTAGAGGGGGGGGGGGGGTCTCTAGTCCCGATTGGCTAGTCCCGGTTGCCCAACCGGAACTAGAGGCCCTCTGGAACCGGGACTAGTGCCCCGTTTTCCACTAGTGATATTTACCCAGATTTGTTAACTCCTCATGAATAAGAAATGGCAGGCCACGTACTGCTCTTGAGGACTTCTGCAGAGGAGCATCTTATAGCCAATGCTAGAATGCATTCTGCAACTTCAGCAAGGCACGAGGAAAATGAAACCCTGCTTCAGTTAATATTGTTGGTAATGTAATTGTTCATCAAGAAGTGAGCATAGCTCATTTGTTTAGGGAAGTGGATGTACTACCCAGCCACCCAGGTTCAAGTCCTCAAGGACATGGATTTGGGTTTTTATTTTTCGAAAAATAAAAATCACTGTAGGGGCTTCCCTTACCGTATTCCTTTCTGTATCTGGTTGGGAGTGATGAATAGGGACTACTTCTTTTGAGCTTCTGGTCAAGCTTCTAGTTTTGCTGAAGCAGAAGCCTAAAAGAAAGAAAAAAAATTGGTGGGCTTATTTCCACGGCTGAGCTTATGTCTTCTTGTCCCGTCAACCCAACAGAGCACCACTTTACCGTCTCTCCTCCTGTCATCTCTTTCGACTCGTGAGTGAGCGCCACCGACGCAAGCCGCATCCTTCCAAGCTGTCTAATTACTCAATTCACTTAGTTGCGAGCAGTGGCAACATCCAGATCATCAAGATCATGTTCAATCACTGTACATTAACAACCTAGCTCTCTAAATACTCAATTCACTCAACAATTCAAGTACATCCACTGAAATCAATGATTCAATGCAGGAGGAACACCAGAGGAAGATGGTTGCTAGCAACAGCAAGCCACCCCAAACAAGCCGAGAAGGACGATGTCGCCTAGTTCCCAACCTTGTTGTTAGACCTTCGCTGTGTATTTGTGGTGTTCCCTTCTGAGGCTTCCTTAGCCCATGGACAATCCCAGGCGATATAATGGTTTGTGGGTAACAAATGAAGGCAACAAGTCTTTTGCATGATTCGAGAGCATGGTGTTGGTCTTGCATAAGGGTGTTGGTCCTCTGAATAAGTTCACTAGCGAAATAAATAAATATTTGTTGATGGAAAAAATTCCATAGCGGATCCTATCATCTATATTCGGCTACTAAATTTTCGTGCACAAATTGATTATACATTGACACCATGTTTTACTTATGATTTTAGAATTCACAACTTTCTTTGTTCGATTTTAGATTATTTTCTGCTACTAAATTGTTATAAATATTGTGTAAACACTTATTTATGACACATGTCAAATTAAAGGGCATAACGGACAATACACAACTCCATACAATAAATTTCATAAATCCAAAAGAAGAGAAATAATAGCTTATTTCTCTCCTCTTGGGCTGGATTAGTAACTTGAACATCTTGTATACCTAATTATCAGGCTTCGTGCCAGGTTTTTTTTAAGGAATGTGGTTGGGGAAACACCTACACAATTTTTAAATAGTAAGAACCAAAAATATGCATCCATGGGACTTGAACCTGGGTGACAGGATATTGTGCAAGGGTTATGTAGACTGAACTCGTTGCTTCCTGCCAGCGGATGTGCAAGGGTTATATATGTAGACTGAGCTCAATTGCTGAGAGGAGATGTTCTATATCATTGGAGATGTGAATGCAGAAGCCACCATGTGACGTGCATGCGGGGGTGGTCAGTTGCATAAATGGGCTTGTGCATTAAATTTCAGACAAGCGAGACACAAGTGCATGCTATTGTTGTATACGGGCATTAGTCATCAGGCATGTTGGTGCGAAAATATCTTGAAAAAAAGTGAGATAAATGCTCCCATCAACCAACTATATATAGACGATCAATCGGTTGATTATACAACGCAAGAGAAGGAGATCAGAGGACTGGGCTAAGAAAGTAGCAATATGCACAACACTCAGTTGAGAATATGAGACATTGGGAAGAGACAGCATCACATAGAGGCTACCTGCAGATGCGTACGGCGATCAATGCAATGCATTGGAGCGTTAATCCGATAGGGAAGCCATCAGTAGAGAAAGCACAAGGAGAAGGAAGTTACTGAATGCGAGAAGGTGGCAGACACAAGGTGATCGGGCACTAAGCAATTCATGCATATAAGGGGTCTGGAAAACACCTTTCTAGCAATGGTTGTTGCTTGAGCAAGTAGACTACGGATTTCCTTGGAAGATTCGCCAAGCGAAATAGCTTAATCTTTTCATGATCGACTATAATCTAAAAAGGCTAGACCTTTGGTTATGCATTTAAAGACAAAAAATATAAGGAAGACGACCCAAAAGAATTATTTGTGCCCAAGGCTTCATACCTTCCCCAAAACCTGATCGAGGATGATGCTATGGGCTCGGATGATCATATGGATCAAGGATGCCGAGGTATGGAAGATACACGGTCCCGCAAAGAAAGTATTTTGATGAAGACGGAGTTTGATAATTAAAAAGAACCAATCTAAAAAAACCTATTCATGAAGCTTTTATTTGGAATTATGAGGGCCCCAGAGATACTGCTAAACATTTTTAATAAAAAAATCCATAAGGACAAAAAACTCTATCTTGCCGCGTTATTGAAATTGGTAAGGTATATTTTTTTCCCCCTCGTTTGCCACCTGTCAGATAATCGGTAGCTAAAACTAAACTAGATACGAGAAGAGGAGAATAGTAGAGGATGCTCACCGAGGAGGCGGTTAGTAGGCAGCGGCCGACGGGAGGCGTGTCGGCTTCGGCGTCTCTGGGGAGGGATCACGGCGGCGAGGCGAGGCGCTGGAGGGTAGAGGATACAGCGGAGGGCGACATG
Organism: Puccinellia tenuiflora; assembly: GCA_012064385.1. Lineage (NCBI taxonomy): Eukaryota > Viridiplantae > Streptophyta > Magnoliopsida > Poales > Poaceae > Puccinellia > Puccinellia tenuiflora. Next base: position 62,129 of record QRDG01002448.1, on the reverse strand, counting down.
GTGGAAGGGAGAAGACGCGGCGGTGGGGGAGGCGGCGATGACACAGGTCGGGGGAGAGTGTGGAGTGAGAAGTGGATCCGAAATATTGGATGTTCTTTTCTGCCAAAAATACTAGTTGCTTGTATCGCCAATGCCACGACTCTAGCATGTTCTGGAAATAGCAGTGGCGTGTGGCTCGCAACACCAGGCCACTAGTAACGTGCCTACTAGCTAGTGGTGTGGACTGGTTACAACACGTGACTAGTATTTTCGGAACAAAAGCGGGTCCCGAGTTAAGTTATTAGTGGTGCGGACACGCCGCTAGTAGTCGCTTAGTAGTAGTGTGGCTGAATGCTGCCACGCAAATATCATAAAATACCAATGGTGTAGATCTATTTTGGCGCGCCGCTAGGCGCTAGTAGCTGCGACTTATAACCACTTTCCTACTTGTTACGGGCTGCCCAAGATGCTTAAAACCTGTTTTTAGCCGAATTGGTGAGGATGTGTGAGGATGATTCTTTACCTATACCTATAGGTGGGATTTCAATATTATTCGTTCCACACAACAGAAAATGAAAATAATTATGATGTGTGACGGTTGTTTTTCTTTAATGCTATAATTGAGAGTCTAAACTTTAGATGAATAGGTCTCTCAGGAAGACGACAATACACTTGCGAAGGAGAACACCTACGTACATCAAGGATTTGGTTCCCGGTAGGAAAAAAATCCCGAGGGTGGTCGGGATTGCCGGTTACCGCGGTTACCGGTAAATCCCGACCGGTAACCGGACGAATTTCAAAACTGAAATTTGGAAATTCAAAATTTTTATTCATATTTTAACCATTTACGGGGATTTTTTATTGAAATTCAAAAATTCCGGGATTTTTCGCCCGGTATAACCAATTCCCGGGGGTGCTCGGGATATCCGGTTACCGACCGGTAACCGGAAATCCCGACCGGTAACCAAATCCCTGACGTACATTGACTCCGGTGAACAAGTTCACTTAGCAAGGTTAATAGTGTAGCTGGCTATTGGCTATAAGGTAATGCCATATTATCTATAGCCAATCTAATAGTCAATAAGTATAATAGTTAGCTGTAAAAAAGTATTACTTTATTAACACATGACCCACATTACACTCTCACAAGCTGCCTATAAGCACGTGCTGTAGCTGGCTATTGCATAAGAGCCCGCTTCTCTTCTCTCTCATCCAATTAAGCAACAATATATTATTTAAATCATTATAGCCCGCTTATGTGGCCTTATTATACTTGCTCTTAGGAAACAAAGCTTAATTTTCTTTCGAATTATCCCTGCTTCAACCGATTAACACGGTGGTTGTTACTGGTTGTAGACCTGCCGGTTGGTTCCCTATATTAACACGCATTTGACCCAAGGTAAACGTAAAGGGCATTGCTTCTATTCCAATATATCTATGCATTTCCATATGTTTTATACACTTCATCTTGAGGATCCATAATTGGCTTTGTGGAAAATTAACCTCCATAAATAATGACATCCGGACGCTGTACCTCTGAGATAGAGCCAAATGGGCATGGTCAACCAACCTGCTAATGCTGCGGAGAACGTGCATGTTCCGTAACAATCACGAACCTCAATCTGACCCAAGAATTCCTCCTCATCACATGATATAATACTACGTTTATCCAACGAACCGCCGCGCCAAATCATTGGCCCAGCACATGCAATTCTATTCCCTTGTCTCGTTCTATATACTGATCAGGCAATCATGCAGATGAAACCAACAGATATACGCATGTCAGCTTGCGAAGCTGTATATTTCTTAATCCAGGTAGCTGAATTGCGGTGGAAGTTAGCACATGCCCTTGCTTGTTGTATGTATACTCATCAGAAACAGGTTGTCACACTTACTGGAATTATTCCCAGCAGTTTTGGCACATCTATAAGTAGATGGAACTCCAAGGACACTCCCAACCAACTCTATCTTTGTAGTAGCAAAACATTCTCGCTTTAACAAGGTACAATTTGGTGTTAAGCCTCATGGCGATCAGGTGTCTGCTGCCCCCTATGTGTCTGCTGCTTCTTGCAGCTATCTCGAGCTTGGCCGTTGCCCAGCTGGAGATGGGATACTACAGCAAGTCATGCCCGGGCGTCGAGGCGATCGTCCGGGAGGAGATGGTGAAGATCATCTCCGCCGCACCCAGCCTCGCCGGCCCGCTCCTCAGGCTCCATTTCCATGACTGCTTCGTCAGGGTAAGCACATCTATACATGTAGAATTCTTTCTTTTTTTTTGAAAGATTACATGTACATTTCATAGTCTTTGCCGAGTTATAACCAGTTTTGGTGACGGTTTTGCAATGGGATTACCAATGTATGCCAACTTTAATGCTTCCATTTCGTAAAATTGGATGTGTGCATCAATTGCGATGCAGAGACTAAGGCGGGATCCTATCCTTTTTCGAAAGTAATATGTACCCTCCTAACATGGGCACATTCTTCCCACAAAGATGTATATGCACTAATTGGCAACACCCATACAACGTGACATGCAGGGTTGTGACGCCTCCGTGCTGCTGGATTCTACGGAGGGCAACACGGCGGAGAGGGACGCCAAGCCGAACAAGAGCCTACGAGGGTTCGGCTCCGTGGAGCGCGTGAAAGCAAAGCTCGAGGCCGCCTGCCCGGGCATCGTCTCCTGCGCTGACGTGCTCACACTCATGGCTCGTGATGCCGTTGTGCTTGCGAAAGGCCCCTTCTGGCCCGTGGCACTTGGCAGGAGAGACGGCAGGGCGTCCAGCGCCACAGAGGCCAGCCAAGAGCTGCCCCCTGCATTCGGCGACGTCCCTCTACTCGCCAAGATCTTCGCCTCCAAGGGGCTCGACCTCAAGGACCTCGTCGTCCTCTCCGGCGCACACACCCTTGGCACCGCACACTGCCAGTCCTACGCTGACCGGCTCTACAACTCCACCGGCAAGGACGGTGCCAGCACTGGCCTAGTCGACCCGTCGCTGGACAGCGAGTATGCCGTCAAGCTGAGGATGAAGTGCAAAAGCATTGACGATGGGAGTATGTTGTCGGAGATGGACCCCGGTAGCTACAAGACCTTCGACACCAGCTACTACCGCCATGTCGCCAAGCGAAGGGGTCTTTTCCGCTCGGACGCCGCACTCCTCACCGACGACACCACCAGGGAGTACGTCCACCGCGTTTCTACGGGAAAGTTCGACGATGTTTTCTTCAGGGATTTCGGCGAGTCCATGAACAAGATGGGCAACGTGGGCGTGCTCACGGGAGCCGAGGGAGACATCAGGAAAAAGTGTTACGTCCTCAACTAGCTAGACAGGGTATCTAGCTAGCGGATTAATGCGTCTGGAGTATTTTGCACCAGAGGGTGTATTTTGTCTATTTATATAAACCTTACATTAATAAATACATGTATGTATCAGCAAATATCCTGACCGACTCAACCAATTATCATGGTATATTCTCACTGCATGTAAAACATAAAAACTAAAACTGCAATCACTTTTTACGAAAACTAACCACCAGGGAGTAAGTCCACCGCGTTCCTACGGGAAAGTTCGATGATGTTTTCTTCAGGGATTTTGGCGAGTCCGTTATCAAGATGGCAATGTTGGCGTGCTCACCATAGCCGAGGGAGACATCAGGAAGAAGTGCAACGTCCTCAACTAGCAAGAGAAGCATCTTATGAAAAAATGTCTGTTAGTATGAATTGGGTGGGTACTACTGATGGGCTAAGAGGGTGGACATGCCATTTTATTGCCTGATTAAATGGAATTATTTCTTGGACCTGTTTGCACTGCATGCACCATGCGCAGCCTTTGTGCGTGTGCCCCACTATCCAGCCTAAGAGTGGGCATAAAAGATCAAAACCGTACACCGAAACCATATTAAAGGGAACAAACCGAGTTTCACAAAATCGGTATTTGCTTAACAAAAAAAAAAGACAGACATATAGAGATGAAAGGAAAGAATCCCCCTGTCCTCAAGCTGATGCATTTAACAATGTTGGTATACGAAGTAGCCGGTGGATTGCCGATGTTGTTGACGGCAATGTTAGCAAAGACCGGTCGTAGCAGACGACGTTGAAGACGATGACGAGTAGCACTACCGACTTATATGGTAGAAGGGCCGTGATAAGGAATGCAAGAAGACGCAGCGGAGCGGAGTGCTTCTCAAAAATCTAATTAGACCTCTCCCATATAGGATCACAAAAGCTAATGATTTCGGATACCTGCTCTCCTGTTTATCGATGCACGCGGGCACTCAGGATGGAGTAGACTATGGTGACGGTATAAGGCATGAGAAGTGACAAATTCTAGATCGGTTTGGTGTATATCATGGCATATATCGCGTATACCTTTATACAGTGTGGCTCAGAAAAACCCTAACGGATACGACGTGGGAACCGAGTCCACATCGCACGTTCGAGTAACATCAGCCCACGATTCGGGTGCAACCCAAACTGGCTTAGCTGTTGACGCGACGAGCTAGCGACGAAAGAGAGGAGTGCACGTAGGCTCTGCCATTCTCACTCACTTGTCAAGTGTTCAACTTTCGGGTGGGAATAAATTTTAGCACCTACACATCTTGCCATACACATAGACCAATTGAGATTTCAGAATTTGCTTATTGGGCTTCCCACATATGGTCCCAAATTCTAGCAAATGGTTGATATGTATTGTGACGATGGCCTATGTAATTTTCTTACATATACTTTCAAGATTTCTACATGAGCATTTTAACTAGCTAATGTACGGCTTGGGGTATAAACATCCTTTTTGAAAGAAATAAGAACTAGCTAGTGCACTAGCACACCTCATTTTCCAAGTGTGGCCTAGGCGCCCCAAAAATAGATCATGGGTACGCTTGATCTCAAGACCAATTCGTGAACTCAAGACCAATTCGTGAACTCTCCAGATGGGTCGGAGAAAGGCAAAGCGTCGAGACGAGAAGGTCTAGTAGAGTAGTAGAGACTATATTGGCACACCATGTCCACCGGTACTACCACCACGTCAACCAAACATTTCAGAGAAGGTACTCCCTCCGTACGCGAATAAGTGTACGTTTTCCTTTTTTGGAAGTCAAATATTTTTAAATTTGACCAAATGTTTTACATAAAAATAACAACATATTTGACATCAAATTACTATATTAATAAACTACATGTCAAGATGTATCTAGATATATTGATCTAGTGTCATAAATGTTGTTTTATTTTTCGAAAAAGTTGGTCAAAGTTAACAAAGCTTGACTTAAGACATGTCTAAACGTACATTTATTTGAGGACGGAGGGAGTATGTCCTAACGAGCCTATATGCTCTATGTGATTTTCCCATGATGATTGATAATGATCAAGCATATCTAAAAAGAGAAAAAAAAAGTTTGCATCGGCCGTGAGTAAAGTAAAAAGAGGAGACGAAAATATGTTTTTTTTTTTGGATTTGATACATATATTGACACAATCGTCAGTAATTTTGTATCTAGTAGTAATAAGAAAATTTGAAGGTAACATGTACAATATAAATACTTATTTTAGATACACATTAATTCGCCGGTTTTATGTATCTATGTAATTTTGTATGCCTAACCAGCCTATATGCTCAATGTAATTCTATATCTAGTAGTAATAAGAATTATCTTGCCTTCATGCCGACGAGCTGCGCTCCTTCCTCTCCGACCTGGCGGCTTCGCTCCGGGCCGAGCTCAAGGAGCTCGCGACGGTCGCCGTCGCTCCCACCCTTGCCGCTTCATCGGCCGCGCAGGACAGGATTGAGCATGCGCGCATCGTCTCCTCTCGGGTGGAGGCGCTCGGCGACGCCACGCTGCCTGCCAGCGGGGCGAGGCTCCTGTGCCTACGCGGCGATGGCTCTGTGCCGGTTGCTGAAACGGCGTTCCAGGAGGTTGAGATGCAACCCCCTTCTCGGCGCGGCGACGAGTCTCCCCTGGTTGGTGGAGCGGCGGAGATGAAGCTGCTCGACGGGGCTGAGCCCTGTCATGAGATCATGGCGCCTTGTGTTGCGACGTCGTGGAGCTCCGAGCTGGAAGATTCTGTCGACGCCCCTGATCTAGTTGGGGAGCTGCAACAATCCATCGTCCCCGACATGGCGCCGGCGCAACCTCTCGATGAGGAAAGCATCGCCGTGGCTGTCGATTTCGTCTTGGATGGTCAGGAGCCGTCGCCAGATGCTGATTTTGGAGGTCTCGTTGAAGCCTCCCTGGTGGGTGATCTCCTAGCTTTCTCACCGGGCAACGACAAGGGTGGAGGGTGCTCCATCTATGATGCCAGCGGGATGGAGGAGCGTGTGAACGGTGACGTCGTGGTCCCGTTGCTGGGCTCGGTCAATGACCTATTCATCAGACCGGCTGCGCCCCTGCTCCCTTGCCCTGCCCCTCGGACCCCGACTTCGGCCCGTGTTGAGATGTCGACGCCAAAACCCCGCTGCAGTGCGCGGCTGGGAGCGAAACCAAAGATGTCGATCATGGATAGAGCTATCCGCGTCATGCACAAGAAGATGGGACTCCAAATTGCGGAGGATGTTCCTCTGGTGCAGGCTCGGAAGGAATTTGAGAGCAGTCTCAAGGCGCCAATGTCTGACTCGTCTCTGGCGGCGCTTAACCTCCTGTTTAAGCTCAACATGCCGGGACTAGCTGTCGTGGACGACGCCCTTATTGGCCTCGCTGGGCCAGGGGGTGTGGAGTTCACGCCTTCGGGAGAGTAGAGGCCTTCGCCCTTTTTTTTTTGCCCTGTCCAGCGTGTTCTGGACCATGACGAGGGCCGAGTTTTTAGAAATGATGACCGGCTGAGCTTTGCTCCGGCCGGTTTCGTATCTTCTTTTTTATTTTTGGCTTAGGCTCCGATGTTTGCTCCTTCTATATCAATATAAAAGGCAAAACTTTTGCCTTGTTTCGAAAAAAAAAAGAATTATTATTTTTGGATTGGGTCATGTTA
>QRDG01002448.1:29718-55145 GCA_012064385.1 Puccinellia tenuiflora | reverse complement strand
GAAGGATCGATGCAACAGGGCCACGAGGGCTAAAATAGGTGGGCCCACGCGGGCTGGTACTGTAGCCACGTGGGACCCCCTCTTCTGGCCCTCCGACCTCCTTTCGCTTGCTTCTTTTGCTCCAATGTCTTCCTCCATCCAAAATAATGATCCCCGTAAATTTTCAGCTCATTATGACGTCGTTAAGGCCCTGAAACAAATAAGGAAAGAAATAGGGGTTTTCTGCCTGTGCAGGATTAATTCCATAAAAAGGGCAAATCATTATTAATTACCAAAAATCATTAAATAACAGTAATATACCCCTTATATGATGCAAATATGAATGGAATCAGTATTCCAAGTATAGTTTCATTAGACCATGAGATTATGTCACTCCCGTTTACCGGAGGAATTCTTTGTGGACATCAAACGTCACTTCGTAACTGGGTGATTATAAAGGTGGCTTTCAGGTATCTCCGATGGTATTTGTTGGGTGACATGAATCAAGAGTGGGATTTGTCCTTCCTTGTGACGGAGAAGATATCTCTAGGCCCTCTCGGTAATATAGCATCAGAAAGGTTGCAACCATGTGACTAAGTGTTAATCACGGAGATCCTATATTATGGACGAGTAAAGAGAACTTTCCAAGTAACAAGATGAAACTAGATATGGAGATATCGACAATCGAATCTCGGGCAAGTTGAATATTGGTGAGACAAAGGGAATCGTATACGAGATTAAGAATCTCCGGCATCGTGGTTCAATCGATAAGGAACTTCGTTGAATATGTAGGAGTCAATATGGGCATCCCGGTCCCGCTGTTGATTATTGATCAGATCATGTCTGCATGTTCTCAAACCCGTAGGGTCCGACACTTAAGGCTTCGATGTAGCTAGGGCTTGAGATTTTTTATGGTGTGAATGAATATTGATTCGGAGTCTCGGATGAGATCCTAGACATCACGAGGAGCTCCGGAAGAGTCTGGAGATAAACTTTCATATAAGGAAAGTGGTTTCCAGCGGTCCGGAAATGTTCGGGAAAATTCCGGCAGAGTACCGGAAGATTCTAGAAGGTTTCGGAAGGTTCCGGAGGGCCCCACCTTTGGGGGCCACGAACCTAGAAGGTCCCACATGGACCGAGGGGAGGTGCAGCAGCCCACATGGGCTGGCCGCACCTAACCCCAAAGGCCCATGTGGCCCAACATATGAAAAGGGCCCCAAAACCCTAGGGGCTGCCTTTGGGGGTAAGTTTCCCCTTGGCCGGCCACCCCTAGGACTTGGGGGAGGGGCAAGGTCTGCCCCCCCCCCACGCCTATATAAGGAGGAGGGAGGGCTGGGGCGCACCCGATGGAACCCTAGCCGCCGTCCTCCCTCTCCCACCTTCCTCCTCTCTCCTGCAGCCGCTTGGCGAAGCCCTACAAGAATTTCTCCACCATCAATGCCACCACAACCGTCATGGTGCCGAGATCTATCTAGCCACGTTCTTCTCTCTTGCGGGATCAAGGAGAGGACATCTACATCGAGCCGTATGTGTGGATACCGCGGAGGTGCTGCTCATGCGGCACTTCATCGGATTGGATCTATGAGGAAATACATCTCCTCGCGACTAGACAAGTCTAGTTGCGCGGATCGACTAGCCAACCCCTGCATCGACAAAAGACTTTGTTCGTTCTTCAAGGGTAAGAGATTGGATCTCCATCTTCGCTACCTTCGTCTAATAGATCTAGATCCTTGGGGTTTCTTCCGCTTGTTTCGTAGGAAAAAAAATCTATGCAACGACCCCTTCAGTGGTATCAGAGCCTAGATCTATTTGTAGATGTTGGTGCGATTAGAACACAAGGAGTTGTGGGCGTTGATGATTTTTTTGCTACCTTCTCGCGTGTACTTTGTATCTTATTGGATGGTTGGATTGAAGTGGCCCGGACCAACTTTACTCGTCCACGCACGAGAGACCGGTTCCACGATTGACATGCAACTTGTATTGCATAAGTGGCTGGCGGGTGTCTGTTTCTCTAGCTATGGTGAGATGCGATTTGCAATGGAAGGCCTTTAAAAAGGATGAGTAAATAAGCAACTTCTATATCACCGTTGTGGTTTTTGCGTAGATTAGAACGGTTCTATCTCATTGACCCAAGCAACGTAAAATTTCATAAACAAAATAGAGGACATCTAACTTGTTTTTGCAGGGTCTTGTGATGTGGTATGGCCAATGTGTGATTTGTGATAATGTATGCAATGATCATGTTTGTAATCTTTCACGACTTGCATGTCGATGAGTACGGCAACCGGTAGGAGCCATATGGTTGTCTATTATTTTATGTGACATGCGTGTCATTGAATCATCATGTAATTGCTTTACTTTATCGCTAAGAGTAGCTATAGTCGTAGTTGCAATAGTTGATGATGGCAACCATGGAGGAGGCGCCACAATGTCGGTGATGATGGAGATCATGCATGCCGGTGCTTTGGAGATGGAGATCAAAGGCACAAGAAGAAAAAAGACCATATCATATCACAATTTTAAATTGCATGTGATGTTAATCCTTTTTATGCACCTTACTATTATGCTTAGATTTGATCGCGACGGTAGCATGATAAGGTGATCTCTCACATTAATATCAAGAAGTGTTCTGCCCTAGTATGCACCGTTGCAAAAGTTCGTCGTTTTGAAGCACCACGTGATGATCGGGTGTGATAGATTCTACGTCCACATACAACGGGTGTAAGCCAGATTTACACACGTAAAAATACTACGGTTTTCTTGACGAGCCTAGCATGTACAGACATGGCCTCAGAACACAAAAAACCGAAAGTTTAAACACGAGTCATATGAATGATATGATCAACACTGAGTTGTTCACCATTGAAGCTACATCAGCTGACGTGATGATCAGTTGTGGTGTAGTGGATTTGGATCGTGCGTCACTAAAACAACCAGAGAGATGTTGAGTTTAGTGGGAGTTCATGTAGTAATTTTGATTAAGATGAACTAAAATTAACATAAACAAAAGTCCTAAGATGTCTTTGTAAAAATCCTTGTAGATCATGGCCTACTATGATTGTATTTTCATGGTCGAAGAGCTGCGTCTAGATGGGTCAAATTTTATCGAGTGGTACCTGCTTTTGTGTGAAGTCCTACACGCCAATGACTTGCTTGACGTGCTAGAAGAACCAATAGGAGATAAACCCAACGCTTCTGCAAGCGAACAAGAGCACATGAAATGGCTACGTCATGAGACCACATACTTACAAGTTGAGTGGTTGATGTGCACCTGCATGAACTCTGACCTGAGTAGTCAATCCGAAGACTTGCGTGCCAATGAGATTGTTGATGAGCTGAAAAATAGGTTCATAGTACAAGTCAGAATTGCGAGGTTTGAGAATCTGAATGAGATTCTTTCACTCAAGATGGAAGAAAATACTTGTTTAGAACAACACCTGAGGAAGATGCATGAGATTCATCACCGTCTAGTGCTTGTTTGGGACTACTTGATGACGGATGAATTCGCGATAGATGGGGTGCTGCGCTCGTTTCCCCCAGCTTCAAGAATTACGTCAGAGACTATGTCATGGGAAGGGATTCGATCACTTTCTATGAGTTTGTGTCTCGGCTTCGTCATGTCAAAGTGGAACCCACAGCAGGAGAAATTGTCAATGCAGAAGGTATATAGTGATATACAAGTTGTAAATGTTTTATGTCCCATTTACACTTGTGGCGAGCTAAGTATTTGATACTTGTGCTGTTTTATGAAAACAGAGCCTGCCGTTTAGAAGTGCATGGAGGGGCTGAGTGGATATCGCGGAATGACGGCAATCAAGGAGTTGATGCTGGCGACGTTCTACTTCTACATTTGTCGTTTTATGATTAGAGGATTTGAATGATTTTTGTAATCGAATTGTGTGTGATCTTTAAATTAGTGTGTCTCGGTTTGTGAGATGGTTATTCATGTTAAAGACAAGTGGTTGTTCTATTTTCATGAGTAATTCTTTTTGATGATCACGTTTCGATTATGAGATTATTGTCCTTAGTTTAATCTAAACGATGATTAGTTAAACATTTATAAAATATGGGACATACTAAAGATATCCAAAACTTAATAATGACAATTGGTTTAGTCATGCTAAATTTTGAATAAACATTTTGATGTTTTATCAATGCGCCTTATTGAAGGAGTATGACTAAAATGCCACCCTTTGGAAGAGTGCCATGAGTTGCCGAAAATAAACACAAGTGTTGGTTGTATTCTCAGCAAATGTTAATTTCATTATTTTGTGCACTCCATCATAAATGATTAAATAGGTGTATTTATTCGAGTTATGATATTTGATGAGATCAAATAAAATTCTGGAGTTAAGGATATTAAGTTAACATGAAAATTGAGTCTTTATGATTTGATCAAAAGAGACAAAATATTTGAGTTATATGCGGACTTGTGAGAAGTGTTATCACACATTACAATGTTTAGAATATTTCAAAGGCGTTTAATATGACCTAAGTTATTGTAATCACACACTATTTGATATTGTGTGGTCTCAAAGAAGGGTTTTATTTCAGGGTTTAATAATAGCATTTAGATTTATTTGATAACACTCCGTTTAGAAATAAGGGTCTATGTATGATTCGCAAAAAAAAATTCATGAGTTATGAGAAAAGATGGTTTCATTAATTATGAGATAATTAGAGACTATTGCGAATAATGTTGTAGTATATTCATAAGTATGACTATGAATGTGATTCCACAATTTGAGACTAAAAGGGGCAAACCAATTTGATTGGTTGTGCTAAGTATTTTAGTGGTCTATCGTGAAAAGGTTTCATTGATAAAAGGATTGTTGGAATAAATTGAGAAGCTTGCCCATTTATGTATCAAGTGGCACATATGTAAAGTGCTCTGTTGGTTAAAACTTGACACATGAAGGAATTAATGATGGTGATCATTGAATTTCGGTTTAGCTTGTCTAAAGAAAAGTAGGATTCAAGAATATTAAATTTTGTCAGGTTACAAAATAATATTCATGATTTACTTGTCATGTTTGAGAAACAAGACATACCTACGAAACTACAAAGAAGAAATAGAAGCCTTAATACGAAAGTGACTGAGAGTCATCCTATGTTAAGTTTAAATCACAAAGTAATCGTTGCTCGATTTTGTGAAAGTGATGTTTCACATATTTATTCCTCAAAAGGGGTTTTGTAGAGAATAAATAAAACTTAAAGCTAGCAAAGTACTAGCGTTTCGTATATGTGTTCTCGAAATTTAAAAGTTAATTAAGATTTTGGAGGTGTCCAAAATATCAAGAAAGTGCATAAGAAACTGAGTAGGATCTAATTAAAATATGTGGTGACATATATTAAGTTAGAGCAGAAACTATTTTCCATGATCAAAATATGTGGTGACTAGTTTTGAGTGGGAGCTAGTTAATCATGGCCAAATATAAAGATAACATATTTCTGAGTGGGAGCTAAAATGGTTTCACAATTTAATATGTGTATGGTGTATATTTGAGTGGGAGTTTACAACATCTTGTTTACATGAAATAGAAATTTCGTGAATGTTGTAAAAATTCAGGAACCAATGTATAACTTGAGAAGTTAATTTGAATGTCAAATATCTATGGAGATAGATGAATGTCAAATATCTATGGAGATAGATGTATCTATGGTGGATAGATATGTTTGATAAACGTTAAGTCGGGATGTTTAATCTAAGTAAGATTTTGAAGGAGTTCAAAATGGAACAAGAAAAGAAATGTTCATTTGCTTGTGAGAAATAGGTGAAACATTGAGTTGATAACTCAGTACAAAAATAATGGTTGGAGGATATGTTAGTATTCGCTATGAATTGTTCATAGGACTAAACATATAAGAACCATAATTTTGTATTTGACGAAATGTGACCCAAGTTCTTGGGTAGAAGAACGTGTTAGGAATGAGGAGTCATTTCAACATGGAGATGAGATAAATAAATCTAGAAATTGGTAGACTTGGTTGAAGTCATGACACTAAACTAGATGGAGATCTCATGTAGGCAGAAGCGCAGCGAAAGCGTGATCGAAAATATCGAAGTGACATGTATTGCACTATCGATTTGTTGAGTCTACAACATATAGGAGTATCTGAATAATTCAAGGATTAAAAGATATAATATTTTGGTTTGAGAAATTTTGTTTCAAGATTGTGTGAGTTCCAGGTGCACATGCTATGTGAAAGTTCTTTTGACTGATCATACATCATGTAGGCATAAAAGGGAAACGAAAGACTCACTCTGTAACCAAATATATTATATTCGTCATATGATGATGAGGTTTATCATGTGATGATATAAGGTTTATCATGTGATGATAAAGTAATGTCAAAGTAGGTGACATTGACGTTTTGCAAAGAAAATAGAGAGCTATATAAGTATAGAGCATGGACAGAACCTCTTCCGCGAGCAAACATGATCGGCACTGAGACTCCATGGGTGTTGGATCGAGAAAATATAAACTAGATTATTGACTCTAGTGCAAGTGGGAGACTGTTGGGAATATGTCCTAGAGGCAATAATAAAATTGTTTATTAGCATATTCATGTTTATGATAATAGTTTATTCTCCATGCTATAATTTTATTAACCGGAAACATAATACATGTGTGGAATATATAAACAAACAGGTGTCCCTAGTAAGCCTCTACCAGACTAGTTCGTTAGTCAAGAGATGGTTAGAGTTTCCTAACCATGGACTTGTCACAGTCACTTGATAATGGAGTCATATCATTAGGAGTAATGATGTGATGGATAAGACCCAATAATAAAGAGTTGCAAATGATCGTGTCACTCAGTTTCATTGTCAACGCTTTTAGTATATGCCAAGTATAGTTTCCTTAGCCCATGAGATTATGTCACTCCCGTTTACCGGAAAAATGCTTTGTGGACATCAAACGTCACTTCGTAACTGGGTGATTATAAAGGTGGCTTTCAGGTATCTCCGATGGTATTTGTTGGGTGACATGAATCAAGAGTGGGATTTGTACTTCCTTGTGACGGAGAAGATATCTCTGGGCCCTCTCGGTAATATAGCATCAGAAAGGTTGCAACCATGTGACTAAGTGTTAATCACGGAGATCCTATATTATGGACGAGTAAAGAGAACTTGCCAAGTAACGAGATGAAACTAGATATGGAGATGTCGACGATCGAATCTCGGGCAAGTTGAATATCGGTGAGACAAAGGGAATTATATACGAGATTAAGAATATCCGGCATCATGGTTCAATCGATAAGGAACTTCGTTGAATATGTAGGATTCAATATGGGCATCCCGGTCCCGCTGTTGATTATTGATCAGATCATGTCTGCATGTTCTCGAACCCGTAGGGTCAGACACTTAAGGCTTCGATGTAGCTAGGGCTTGAGATTTTTTATGGTGTGAATGAATATTGATTCGGAGTCTCGGATGAGATCCTAGACATCACGAGGAGCTCCGGAAGAGTCTGGAGATAAAGTTTCATATAAGGAAAGTGGTTTCCAGGGTTCCGGAAAAGTTCGGGAAAATTCCGGTAGAGTACCGGAAGATTCTAGAAGGTTCCAAAGGTTTCGGAGGGCCCCACCTTTGGGGGGCACGAAGCTAGAAGGTCCCACATGGACCGAGGGGAGGTGCAGCAGCCCACATGGGCTGGCCGCACCTAACCCCAAAGGCCCATGTGGCCCAACATATGAAAAGGGCCCCAAAACCCTAGGGGCTGCCTTTGGGGGTAAGTTTCCCCTTGGCCGGCCGCCCCTAGGACTTGGGGGAGGGGCAAGGGCTGCCCCCCCCACACGCCTATATAAGGAGGAGGGGAGGGCTGGGGCGCACCCGATGGAACCCTAGCCGCCGGCCTCCCTCTCCCACCTTCCTCCTCTCTCCTGCAGCCGCTTGGCGAAGCCCTGCAGGAATTTCTCCACCATCAACGCCACCACAACCGTCATGGTGCCGAGATCTATCTAGCCACGTTCTTCTTTCTTGCGGGATCAAGGAGAGGACGTCTACATCGAGCCGTACGTGTGGATACCGTGGAGGTGCTGCTCATGCGGCACTTCATCGGATTGGATCTACGAGGAAATACATCTCCTCACGAATAGACAAGTCTAGTTGCGGGGATCGACTAGCCAACCCCTGCATCGACAAAAGGCTTTGTTCGTTCTTCAAGGGTAAGAGATTGGATCTCCATCTTCACTACCTTCGTCTAATAGATCTAGATCCTCGGGGTTTCTTCCGCTTGTTTTGTAGGAAAATTTTTGTTTTCTATGCAACGACCCCTTCATTTTGCACCATATTTATTATATTTTTGTCACAAAGTAGCCCCTTTTCGGCATTTAGAGAATGGAAAATCAACTTTTAAAAAACAACAGTTGGAATGTTCTTTCAAAAATTTATTTTGTATAGTACGTGTATATTTTTGGAAAAATGAACCAGTTATCATGAAGTCTTTTTATGGTACATCACACATAAATTTTATTTTAAGACTGTGTGTCATTGCCTCCTCCACACCCGGTTTTTCTTTGGACGAAAACCCGTGTGCGAAGCGTTGTAGACGATTCTTTTTTTAACAGTGTATGATTGCATCCTACATCGCAGACCTTTTCTTTTAAAAACAGTGTGCAAAGCATCACGCACAATTTTCAATTGTGTTGGATTGCCTTCTCCAGCCCATACCTTACAAAACAGTATGCAAAGCATCACACACAAACAAAATTAAGCATGTGTGATTGCCTCCTACACCACATTATGTTTTCCCAAAAACTGTGTGCAAAGCATCGCATGCAATTTTTAACTTGTAAGTGTATACCATTTGCTCCGACATGGCACACCTTTTTTTGTCAAAAATTGTGTACAAAGCATCGCACATAATTTCTAATTTTTAAATGTGTGTGATTGCCTCTTATATCAGATACCTTTTTTCTTCCAAAAACCATGCTCAAAGAATCACGCGTATTTTTTTTAAGCGTGTGTTTTTACCTTGGTCATCACACACGTACTTTAAAAAAATCATGTGCAAAGCATATCACACAATTTTTATTTTTTAAGCGTGTGCGATTGCCTCCTACATCACACGTCCTTTTTTCATAAACCGTGTGCAATTACATTATATGTGCCTTTTATTTTTTAACCGTGTGGGATTGCCTACCCATCACACACCTTTATCTATCGCGTCATTTTCATAGAAGACACGACGAAATCGAGCAGTGTCCATTGTGAATTAGCCATTTTCTAATGTCATTTCAAATAAATTATTCACAGATTTGTCCTGTAATTTTCTAGGATTACACGGTAAAGTCATCCTTTCTCAGTTGTGTATTAATTCTTCGATATTGTCATTTTTTAAATATATAATTGATATGTTTTGTCTTCTCGTTCCTGAGAAACCAGTGCAGTCACTTTCTAAGAAGACCCGATGAAGTCGTCCAGTCGATCCTCCAGTCGATCGATTGTGTAACTATTTTTTATATTTCGAAATATATAGTTCATATTTTATTTTATATACCAATGAGGACAAGTGAAGTTATTTTCTAAGAAGACCTGGTGAAGTAGTCACTTCTTTGTCGTGTATTAGCTGTTTTCTAGTTTCATTTTCGCAATATACAATTAATATGTTTTTCACTAATATAATCCAGTGAAGTCACTTTCCAAGGAGACCTGAATAATTCATACAATCCACATATTTCACCTACGAACCAGGGAAGTCACTTTCCAATAGCACCCGCTGAACTCATATTGTGTCCGTCGCTTATTGACTGTTTTCTAGTTCATTTTCGAAATCACTTCTGCTTCGGTACACCCCCTCCCTCAAACTCAAACACAAACTCAAACACAACAACGGTTGAGATCGCTCCGTACCCCTTCGTAAGTAAGGGTATGATGGTCACTAACAAATTATCAAGTCATATCCGTACCCCTCTACTGGTACCCATACGACCCGTTTGGATATGTACACATTCGTATATCTACAACCTACGGATTAATTAAGTAAAAAAAGAAGTTCTTTGATTCGAACTCACACCCTCCACAAATCAAGCATGGCAAGCTAACCACCACACTAGCCGGCCTGTGTGTTCTATTAGAACCACGATACTAGTTTTGCCAGTGAAACACAGTAAAAAAACATGGCACGCAGCGCTCCTCATTTGCTCAAAATAAAAAACTGCTCCGCTTAGTTCCATCTCCACAACGTCGTGAAAAAGATCCCTAAAAGAAAAATCCCCTAAATAAAGATATAAAAAGAAGTTTGATCTCCACAATTCGACTAGTCGATGCCGCGTGAGAGCTTGACCCGGTTGACGGCATACGTTAAATTTTCATATTTTTTTTGTGGTTTTCATGAGCTTGTTTTCAATTTTCAGCCGCGTTATGATTTTCAAAATTTTACCTCCATATGTAATATTTCGCACAAGGACCCGCAATTCCTGGAGACGGCCTTGCTCCTAGCTGTCCCGCCCTATTGCCTTGATGGCACTATAAAAGCAGTGTCGCATACCACATCGGATAATGGGAGAGGAGGTGGACGGGGAGGATGGAAAGCACGTTGGGTCAACGATTGGTCTCACCACTCGATTACAGATCCACATGTCACCCCCGCCGGACGCCGCTAGTCCCGTGTCGCCCCCTCCAGCAACATGCACGCCTTCCACGGCCACCTGTGCCATACCTCGGCCAACTTGCCCCCCGACGCGGGCCGCCGTTGTTCTGCATCGATGCTGCCCCTCCTCTGCATCTGAAACTATGTGTGCTGGACTGCTGGTGCTGGCAGTGAACCTGTGCTATATTCGAAACGACGAACTATTGCTGGATTGTGCGTTTGTACGTGCAAGTGCAATTGTGTACTTCGGCTGTTACTGGCTTGATACATATGCGCATTAATGCATGTGTGCATGATTCTGCGTTGCATAGTTTTGCTTCCGGCAGTCTGACCTTGTGCGGTTGTACCTGAATCACTGTACGGCTGTATCTGTATGAATTTTTGCATTGGTGTGTTGTGCCAAAATTGCCAAGTCTTTAATTTTTCCATGCATATTTATCTCTATATTGCAGTAATTATGAGTAAAAATTACATTATTTTATATCTTAAAAAACCGAACATCGAACCGGTGAACCAGTGGTTCAACCGGTAAAAACCTGAACCGAGAGCCTCACCGATTCGATTACCGGTACGGTTTTTTAAACTATGCGCTCAAGCTCATGTAGGGTCGCACGCTTCTCCTCAGTGAGCCAACGCATGCGGTGCAGTTCTTGCGACGTCTACTGAATCAGTTCCTGCGACGGCTCGCAGCCTCCGTGGTGTTGTGTTAACCCATAGTAACCGTACACAAAACCAAACTGTCTAAACCACGTTCCGTAATGCACCTTAGTAGAGAACGCAGGTGGAAATCATATGACAAATAAGTTCTTTATTGTTTAATTATGTAACAATCGAGTGTGTGGTCCAGTGGCCTTGTCCCTTCGCACCCTTTGTGGAGGGTAGAGGTTCAAATCCTCCAGATCTCCTTTTGTTTAATTATTAATTTGCGTGTAAAAAAAAGTGGGGGTATCCATACCGTATATATGAAGTATATACATCGACTGGACATGGGTCTCACGGACTACGCATAGAGAATGACCATATTAACCTTCTGAGTTTCATGGAGGGGGGGTGTACCGAAGCAAGGCTCGATATTTATAATTAAGATTATTTTCATTTCTTGTGTCTAACAAACCAGTGAAGTCATTTTCTAAGAAGACCCGATGAAGTCTTGCAGTATCGACAATGTGTCTGATATTTTCTGGTATAATTGTGGTATATGTAATTCAGATATTTTTCCGCGCCTGTAAATAAGAAGACCCAATGAGGCCGTCCAGTTTTGATCGTGTATTAACTATTTTCTGGAATGATTTGACATACTACGTATATAGTCGTTAGATATCCAGATGGAATTGCGAAAATGCAAACTAAGCAAACTCTCTAAGAATTGGAGTCGATGAAGATAATCAGATTGAATTTTCATTGGATGACAGCTCCTTACTGGAAAGTAATCGAGCACGTGCACATGCACATAATAAGGAGTATGTGGATGCAAAATTAGATGAATTACATCAAACTTGGTCACTCGTCGACCATCGCGCAATTATGTAAATTACATAAAATTAACCTACTCACTATACAATTTGAAGTTCTTGTCGTAAAGAGATCTTCAAGTTTCCATCGTAATAAGAAGTATGTGGATGTAAAATTAGATGAATTACATTAAACTTGGTCACTCTGTCGAGTCGACCATCGTGCAATTATGTAAATTACATGAAATTAGCCTACTCACAATACAATTTGAAGTTCTTGTCGTAAAGAGATCTTCAAGTCCCCGCCTAACAAAGAAAGGCCGAGTTTTTTTTTAATATTATTATTTTTAACCAGAATTCGAAATATAATACACAGAATGAATTATTTTCAAAAATAATACACTGTCGGCCGACTGCGGGCCGAAACACTCCTTTCGGCCGACTGCCGGCCGATCTGCATGCGATCTAACACGACAATAGGCCGGGCCCACTGTTTCGGCCGACTGCGCGCTGATATGCATGCGATCTGACACGACAACAGGCCGGGCCCACCGTTTCGGCCGACTGCGGGCCGAAACACTTCTTTCGGCCGAACCAGCGCAATTATTAAATAGTCTCTTTATTCAATAACAAAAGCATCAAGAAACCTCATGATCTATTCAATCCAACAATAATAAAGAACAAACTCATGACGAAGATCCTTCCAATCTATTATCCATAGAATCACACACGGCACCCACATTGTCACCGAAATACCGTGATCACAACGGTGACTCCGGAAATTGTACTAAATAACATCACTTGAGCAACAACATATCCATTACACAAAGGGAAACATCATGTATTCAACTATATCAACAAAGCTCATGATCATAACGAAGATCACATCATGGGAAAGAGAGATAACCACATAGCTACTTATACAAGCCTCAGCCCCGGTGAGGGACTACTCCCTCCTCATCGCGGGAAGCAGCGGTGTTGATGGAGATGGCTCCGGCGGTCGATCCCCCCTTCGGCAGGGTGCCTGAACAGGATCAATCTGACCCCCGAAACTTGTCGGCGATGGCGGCGGAGCTCTGTTGCGTATTTGGAAAAATCCTTCGGGGGTTAGGGTTTTCCCGACGGGGGTGATTTTATAGGCGTCGGAGGCGACCGAGAGGTGCCCCACAGGGCAGGGGCGGGTCCCACCCACGGGTGGGCCCTAGGCCGCGGCAGGGGGGCGCCCCTGGCCTGTGTGGGTCCCCTGGAGTCGCCCTTCTGGATCCGGTCCTCATTTCTTCAATAAAAAATCATCATAAATTTTCATCCAATTCCAAGAATATTTCCAGAAGTAACTTTCTGCAACAAAATCAGCACAAAAACAGGGAACGGGCATCTTGTCAATAGGTTAGTCCGACAAAATGCATAAAAATGATGTAATATGACAGCAAAAACATGTGACAATGACATAAAACAAGCATGGATCACTCAAAAATTATAGATACGTTTGAGACATATCACGGGGCTGTACTCCATAGTGTTTCGGCCCGCAGTCGGCCGGAACGGTGGGCTCGGCCTGTTGTCGTATCTGATCGCATGCAGATCGGCCCGCAGTCGGCCGAAAGGAGTGTTTCGTCCGGCAGTCGGCCGAAAGGAGTGTTTCGGCCCGCAGTCGGCCGACAGTGTATTATTTTTAAAATGATTCATTCTGCGTATTACATTTCGAATTCTGGTTAAAAATAATAATATTTAAAAAAACTCAAGAAAGGCCTTCAATTTTTTGTGAAATATAATGGTGCGGAGAACAATGTAGGAAAAAAGATGAACTTAACAATATGTACCATTATTTTGCCATATATAAAATATTATGCAGTGAGATGAATTTCCATACACAATAAGGTAAGAAATGAGAGTATATCAAACTACATAAGTACATACACATTCATATGCATATTTCAAATCACACTAGTAAGTCCAACTCCATCTGAAGCATCTTAAAAAGCACAACAGGAAGCTTGATAGCAACTTCATCTATTTTCTGGGCTTCACTCTGTCCGCTAATTGTCCCTATACCCCATCACCAATGCACTTCTGTTGAAGCAAGTTTACTTGCAATGCAGCACATAGTTGGACCTGAACAGTTGGATGAACTACCTTGGCATGACTAATGAATCCAGCTGAAAATTGAAACAAGAAGAGTCAGAGGTTGATATAAAAGTCCTTAGAAGAATAGGCACACACAAGGTGGAAAAACAACAGCATGTTATAGACATGAATACCTGATGCATAATCATCTATATCATGTTAGGTTTTATTGCTTGGTCACGCCAACTTTCAGTTTTAGATATCTGAAAGTCACACTCCGGGAAAGAGGTGTAATCTGCATTAGAAAAGTTGGGGTCTTGGTGACAAGCACTTCAGGGGCTTATTACGACCTCCCTTATCAAAATTTGCATGGAATTTGATTTAATGGCTCCCTTTGTTAATATCTCATGTGTGATTTATGAATGAACTTCTGACTTCCTACATAACATACACATAAATCATAAAAGGGGAAAGGATCAGTATTAAAAGGACTTGTGCTGATCCGGTAGACCAATACATATGGTAGATGCAGAAATCAAAATGTAATAAATAAAAGAAAACCACCCCTTTACCATGATCAAACAGCAGACTTAGCGAGCCTCACAAAGTGATACATCCAAATTTTGTGAAAAATAATGAGATCATCAACAAGATATATCTACTCCAGGCTAAAGAGCAAAACAGTGTTGTATCACATGGTTGCAAACTTGCAATACGAAATAGTGGTAAATGGCAAAGTAGCCCCCGTGCTGCTCTCACGGGCGGCTCGGGTGGAAACCCTAGAGCCACCGCCACACCCTTCCATCATCCACCCTCCACCTCGCCGTCGTCGGAGGAGGCCGCCGGGCAAAGTCCGAGCGGCGGACGGCGGCGGCGGGGCCTCTCCCGACGTTTTTGGCGGCGGTTGCGGGGCGCGGCGGTGGATATCGGAGGCCCGGCGCGGGCGGGCAGTGGCGGTGCTGCGGTGTGTGCACGACTGAGCAGGGACGGCACAGCGGTGCATGCATGGCTGGAGCGGCGCGGCTGCGCATGCACGGGCTGGCCGGTGCTCCTCTTGGTCTTCATGAAGGCGCACGCATCTGGTGGGCGTGGGGAGCTGCGCCTCTAGATCAGGTCTGGAGCTCGCGGTGGTGCTGAGTTCGAGTGGGCTGCTGCAGTGGAGTCCCGTGGTGGTGCCGCAGGTTGCTGGCCGCGGTGAGGGCGGCGGCCCCAGGATGAAGAGATGACTGTTGACATGGGATTTGGAGATCTGGTTCATGTGGATGTGTAGCAACTTCCATTGCAGTGTGAGGTGCTGCTCTGGATGCTGATTCCTGGTGCCTGGCGGTGGACAAAAGGGATGTGGTGCACGGCTGCTCAGCTCATATGGTTTGGGCGCTCTCAGGTGTTCCACTCCAGTTTAGCAAGCCTTTCTCTTGGAGAGGAGAAGATCCGGGCGAAAGCTTTGCCCCGACCCTCGGGTCGGTGCCGATGGTGATGGCGTCTACGGGCGTCGTTTCCCTCCTTGGAGGCATCATCGTGGAACTACTTTCTCTCTTGTTTAGTAAGGCTTGGGCTCTCCAGACGAAAATCCAAGTTTCGGTTAGCCGGAGCGGGCGATGACGTCGGTGCCTCCCTCTTGTGGGCGTCGCCTTGGAGAGTCAGCTTTGGCAGTTGTACATGGCTTCTCTTGCGTTGGGATTGGTGGACGTCGGGGTAGCGGCCCTGGATGGTGGTTGTGCGTCGAGGCGGCGGCCTCGGGATCCATGGCGGGCAGCAGCTTCATGGGGTGGAGTGGTTGCTTGCGTGACTTGGGCAACATTCTTATGTCGCTATTGCGGCGAGATTGTTGGCTCGGTCGACGTGCTTCAGAGGAGGCGGTTGACTTTATGTCGGGATAGCGGCCCCAGATGTTGGTGCGATGTCCGTGGTCTGCGAGCGGTTTGCCCCGTGCAGCTTGGGTTGCGGGCAGCTGCGTCGTGTGGCGTCGTGGCTCGAGCGTGAGCGGTAGTACGTCGGGAGGACTGTCCCGAAAGGTGGTGTTGGTGGTCCGCTGGGCGTGGCAGAGTAGCTGGATGTCAGGGCGGCGGCCCCGAGAGTTTGACAGTGTGGAGGGCATCGACCCCGTGTTGTTCGGATGACGAGGTTGCCCTGATGCTGGTCGTCGGCGTCGTGTTGGCACGGCTCCACAGAGGGTTGGCTCTTCTTCTGTGTTGGAGCGTCCCGTGTCTACTCCTCCCATAGCAGTCATGGCGTCTACTCTTCAGCAGCGTGGGAGGTCGTCTGGTCTCGGTGGAGTGGTGTTGTGAGTTTGGCCTTGTTGTTCTCGGGTTTGAGTGGGTGTGGCGCTGTGGCCCTAGAGTGTTGTATGGTTCTCGCCTGGTTTTCTGCCAATTAACTAGACATCTTTCTTCTTAATTAATGGATAAGCCAAAAGTTTTACCTTGGTTTCAAAAATAAATAGTGGTAAATCATAATGTGTAAGCATGAGAGCAATATTCGGGCCGCAGAACAAATTAGGGGCCAATAAATAAATGATGTGTGTAAGCATGAGAGCAGATTGTCTCCACTAATTATAAGTGCATAGCGCCTGCAGTTTACATACCAAGCCGTTTTCCGTAGGAGGTAGCCGGCGATGCACAAGTTGCCTGCGTGCAGACTGGTGGACTCATGGTTCCTCTTCTTCCCGTCCTTTTGATGGCCATGGTGGTTGGTCTGGAGGTTAGGGGAGGGCCTGATGGTCTTAGATCTGATGAATCCCCTTCCGATCTGTTGATTCCTCTCTTGGTGAAATCGATTTCGAAGATTTTCAACAGATGCTACCACCAAATTTCATCGGAGGGGGCAAGGTCGGTGGAGTCTTTTGGTGAGACCATTGCCGGCTCTTGGAGCTCCCCGTGCTCCTCCCTGAGTGTGGAGGGCCACCCAGTTGCAGTACAAGATCAATTCATCGGAGTCCTGCTGGTGTGCAATGGTATGGAGTCGACTGTGTTGCTGCAGGTATGGAATCTGCACATGCTGGTGGGGGTTGTTGCCCCTGTTCCCAGGGACGGAGCCAGGATTTCACCATGAGGGGGGCGAGGAAGATAACAATCCTACACGAGATTTTTTTCCCCGACACACACCTAATTGCTTGTTGTAAATAGTGGAAGTAAAGCATCACAACCTATGAAGTCTCATCAGAAATTTCCTATATGTTTTGATTCGCAGTTTTTGCCATTCTACTTCTATAGTATCAAGACACAAATTAATCAAATAGAGATTAAAACTAATACTAAGATAAACAAGAATGGATTGATTGGTAAAAACTAACTTTCTTTCTTCTCTCCTCGTCGCCCATCACACTGGCCGGCCGTGCGCCGGTGCAGGCGTCGAGCCGTCCGTGGAGGCGGGGATCGCCGCTCGCGCAATTGATTCTCACCTTCTCGATCTGTTGGAGATTGGATTTCAATCTCCTATCGTCACCGGCCGCCGAAGGCAGCTGAAACAAAACGTGAAAACGAGGCATATGTGCTGCCGTGTAACCTTTTTCTTTAGGAACTGCTGCTGCCTAACCAAGTCGCTGCGTAGCTGACCCTTTGTCTTCAATTGTAGGCTTTCATTTGCTACGATTTGGGCTTTTATCCTGCTATTCTTATCCTCTACTGTTTGTACGGATGGGCTCATGTAATGATAGGTTGATGGGCCTGCGAGCGTTGTGTTCTTTTACGCAGCTACAGGGGGGCGAACTAAGCAAGCGAGGGAAGAAATTATCCTTTCCCTGATCGCTATTACGGGAAAAACGAATCGTCAGGGGGGGTCTCGCCCCCGCTCGTCCCCCCTTGGATCCGTCCCTGCCTGTTCCTCATTTTTCCGATCGACTAAGTCATATTTTGAGTGAGGTGCTTCGATGCTTTGATGATATTGATGTCAATGAGATTAAAGCAATGATGGGCGTATCCGGGAGATGTTGTGTAGCCACCATGGTGGTGGTTGCGAACTCTGGTAATATGGTTTCAATGAAGATCTTTGAGTTTACATATGGCAATGCAATAGCAACTAAGGAGCAGGATTTCCAACGCCTTTGCTGCATAATGTTATTCTTGTCTGATGGTGATCATGCTGAAGAAGCCGTCCGCTTACTGTTCGGGTTCTTTCACCAGAGGTGGACGACAGCATCTCTGTTGCTGATCCCCAGATTCAACAGTGGGGACTTGTTGAGGTTGAGCTCGGTGTTGGTTCACATATATCTACAGCTCAAATCTCCCTTACCTCAGGTGCATACACCAGATAGACCGTTGGGAGAGCCACCCGCGGGGCATCAACTGGTATGGAGCGCAGAGGCCCTTGGAGATTGCGGATGCGGCATTATCGAATCCGGTTTGTCGACGGATGATCGATCGCTGTTTGGCTCCATCGGCAATCTTCGGCTTCTTCATGTTCTTTATCAATGTACTCCATCTTACTCTTATCTCGTGCAGCTAGGCACATTTGTATCTTGCTCTGTTTATAAGAGCCATGTAATGATGTACTGGAAGCTTTAATAGTAATATAAGCAGTTTGTTCAAAAAAAAAAAGAATGGTTGAAAACAGAATTCAAAATTCACATGGTTATAAAATATTCGAATGATTATTCAAGATTTATAATAATTTGAGTTGCTGCATGTCATACTCAATATCCGACACCAACAATTTTGTCTATTATCTGAATGCAAGCTTTTTTCAATGTATGTTGCGGCAAATTTACAACCATTTGAAATTTGCAAACCAATACAATTACAATCCAATCATAATTTAGAATATCCTTCTTAGAAAATGAAATTCTGTTAAATGTATATCAAACAGCTCAGAATAGTGAGATATTGACAAATTCCGGGCATGTGCCTTCTTCCGCATACTACAGGTATCTCCACCACACAACAACATCCATGATATTTGCATTGTAAATGAACAACAGAGGCCATAAATAAAGGCACTTGACTGATCAAAGTAAAAACATGGCCTAATCTGACAGAACCTGATTAGCAACAAAATTTCAATAGTCTCACCCCCACTATTAAAGGACTATCTCCTGGGATAGTCATTGGTGCAGAATCTTGAACTGATTTCCACACCTATCTTCAACATCAGATACCCTAGCCTTGGCATCTTTGTTTCTATTTCCTCTTTATCCAGCCCATTTATTTAGAACACTTTGAAAATTAGAGCTAGCATGCACTTGAGTCAGACTTCTTTCATCATCTGCTGATCCATTGCTGTTAGCAGGACCAACAGGCTCGCCATCTACTTCTTTTGCATCATATTCAGTTTGTAAATGAGATTTTAGAGTATTGCTCGGAACTACCACCTCTACAGCCAACTCAGGGTTCAGTTACCTGTCAGTTAGTGTAATATTTACTTCAAGAGAACTGATGCCATCTCAGCTATGTAATGCCCTTTGCGTTCTCAACTTCGAATTGGAGGCATGTTGACTCGGTTGACGATGGCGAAGCCAGACACGGTGGTCCTTTTCCGTCAGGCGATGCGATGAACGTCGGGTAGCTAGGTGCAGCAGCGAGGCTGGGAATGATGGCCCACCGAAGACGACGCGTGAGGGGTGCACGACAGCGGAGTCACCGCAAGAGACAGGGAGGAGCGGGGTGCGCCGCTGCAAGAGGAAAGGGGCTGGAGGAAGCCGACCATGCGATTGGGTGCGGCCAGACTGTACGGACAATAAAGCCGACAACATATTCCATTACAAAATCCAGTCATACAACTACAAAATTCTACAAGTCACAATTCAGGCGACAATACATAACAACAGCAAAAATGAAAACAGTAATGTCGCGAAAAAGGAAAGAGGTGAGGAGATTTTGTTGAGCAACTGGGACATGAGAGATTACCTCACCCATTGGCAGCCGGCGCAGCGGCACCACAGTCCACAGAATCACCAAAACCTTGAAATCTCATCTTTATTTAGGTATTTCTTGCTATGGTTTTGAAATCTCGTCTTTATTTTTTGCGTACCACTCCCTATCCCTCTGCCTTTTGATCTCTTTAGGATCTGCATATATAGCACACTTTAGTATTTCACATAATAACCAACACACGCGATAGTTGTTAAGTACCTTGGCTTTGGCTGTTGGTTATGTCTTGAAATGGAGTGCGCCCTGAAGATGACATATGGTCCTCTGCTCTCTATATTTGCGAGAATGAACATGTAGTAAACAATACCGCCTACCTGCAATTGGTAGTATATGTGACTAATAAAAGCAAAGGTTAAAAGGTAAATTTGTTTTCTCCATTCCATAACTTGTGATAGTTATGTTTATTCTTCATGTAAGTGGGAGCAATATGTCATGAACCTAATAAGTACAATGGACTGATTATCATGACTTGTTTGAAGACTCTGAACCATTCTCTCTGTACATGGTATAGATGTATGACCTGTATTTAGAGCCGTATCATGCACAGGTTTAAATGCAAATGTATGGTTAAACTGAACTCCGCCTATGTCTTCTATGCATAGCCGGTCCCAAGCCCGGGTAAAGGAGGAGGGTTGTGTCGGCACAGTGGAAACCAGGGTACCACGGGCCGGCCCGCCAGGGCCCAAGGGAATCTTCGGTCTGATTTTCGCTAAGGACCAGGCTTCGGCCTGTAGAGGCTCTCCAAGCCTGTCGAGTCTCGACAGGGGACCTCTCCACAAGAAGGCGCCCCAAGGCGCCACCAGGATTTCGGCTAAGGACTAAGCCTTGAAGCTTGCCGAGGATTTTCGCCTCGAGAAGGCTTCCTTCCTCTCGAAGCCAGCTCTGCCTCCGCGGCAGAGCGCACATGGGCTCTGCGCTTCCCGCAGAGTCACTGGCGTGCCAAAGCGTGATGACGCCAGCGCCCCAGTTGCCGTTCTGATGAATAAAGGGGTCAACAAAGCAGCGCCAAGCAAAGCGGATTACAAGGCTTGCCACTTTGGTGATAAGAGACAGCCTGCAGCTACGCTCCAAGCGACGACGTCATCGCGGGACCCGTTCCACGCCAGCTGCGCCAGCCCACCGTCCTGGCTGGACGGTGCCTCTTTTCAGCTTTGGTGACGCTGCTCCCCTGCCGTGGACCGCGTCCATGGACTCTACCTTTATGGTGGACTTCACCTTTATGGTGCACCGTGTCTCCTCCTTCGTCGGGATGTGGCAACCCTTCCCGCCCAAATGTTTGGGCGGAAGAGGACCAAGACGACTATAAAAGGAGGGAGGGCACTACCGTGCCAAGGGTTCGATTCTTTTCCTTTGGCTAGAGCAGATCTAGGGTTTTAGCCATTGGCAGCCACTTCGAGCTCCACAAGCTCACCCTGTAACAAAAACCTCTACAAGCAATACAGTCTAGCAGGACGTAGGGGTTTTACCTCCACAAGAGGGCCCTGAACCTGGGTAACACTGTGCGTTTCCTCTCTGCAGTGTTCTCCTTCAACGAGCCCGACGAGCACCGTCGCCGTGGAACGTTGAGGATTGTTTGACTCCGTGTTCAGCCCCTTGCTCGATTCTTACCTCGTGAGATACGCCCGGTTCCTGGGCCTATTCTCCGACATTTGGCGCGCCAGGTAGGGGGCTGAGGCGCGTCTTCAACCTCGACACCACCATGGCTGGCTCTCGCGCTGAGCGACTCGCTCGCCGGACGGCCAGCGCTGCCACGGCTCCTCCTGCCGGCAGGCAGCGCGGCCGCCCTCGTGGAAGCACTGCCCCGGAGCGCCACGTCGACCCCGAGCCCCGCGTCGAGCACCCTGACGACGACGACATCGACCACGCTGAGGACGACCTCGGCGAAGAGGAGGCCTCCTCCCTGCCCCCGTCGCGGGACCGTGCTGCTTCCTCGCTGGGCCGCCCTGCGCCCAGCCCGGCGACTGCGCTCCTCATGGCGCAGGAGCTGCTGCAGTACCGCCCCACGCCGGCGGCTCAGGAAGGCTGGCTCAACCGTGTTGCCGAGCTCATCGGCGCCGCCCGCGTCGCCGCTCCCGCGCCGTCTCGCTCGCTGGTCCCCTCTGGTCGTGCGGGAGACGCAGCGCCAGGCGCTCCTCCTGCACCACCTCGCCAACCCGCGCCCGCCCCAGCTCCACCGCAACCTGCTCCGGGGGCTCCTCCCCGCGACAACCGTGCTGCTTCACACGCCTCGTCGCCGCACGACTGCCAAATCGTGCAGCGAGCCCCCGAGGACGCCCGCGTAAACATCGAGCGCGGCCAACAACGCCACAACCGCGCCGTCCAGGAAGTCGCCGCCGCCGGGCGTCACCTCCGCGCCACCCTTGCCGACGGCGTGGTCACCTACGGCACCACGGTTGCGTTCACCCGCAGCCTTCGCCGCGTCGTCTGGCCGACCAAGTTCAGGCCGGACCTCCCTCCACGCTACGACGGCAAGAACAACCCGTTGGAGTTCCTGCAGCTCTACACCCTGGCCATCCAGGCCGCCGGGGGCGACGACAAGGTCATGGCGAACTGGTTCCCCATGGCTCTCAAGGACTCTGCGTCCTCATGGCTCACCAACCTCCCCGCCGAGTCCATCGGCTCCTGGGAGGACCTCTGCAAGTGCTTCATCGCCAACTTCAAGGGCACGTACGAGCGCGGCCTCACGTACAACGATCTCCGCGGCGTGCGCCAGAAGCCTGGCGAAACCCTCCGCAAGTACATCCAGCGCTTCAGCCAGGTGCGGAACAAGATTCCCAACGCCACAGACGCACAGGTCATCTCGGCTTTCCATTCTGGAGTCACGGACGTGCGGATGCTCGAGAAGCTTGGCATCCACGACAACATCACCACCGTCGTCAAGCTTTTTGACTTGGCGGACAAGTGCGCCAAGGCTGAAGAGGGCCGCCTGTTCGTCAAGAACGAGCCTGAGGACCCCACTGAGAGCTCCAAGAAGAAGAAGAAATCCTCCGAGAAGCGCAAGACGACCGCGGTCCTCGCGGCCGAACCCGACGCCAAGCAGCCTCGCGCTGCCACTCCAGCCGCGGGCACCGAGAAGAAGGACGACCGCCCTTTCTGCATCTACCACAACAGGCACTCCCACGCCACCGAGGACTGCTTCGACATCAAGAGGCTTCGCGAGGCTCGCGAGGCTCGCGAGGCAAATGGAGGACGCGGTGGCCGCGGCGGCGGCCGCGGCGGCCGCGGGGGGCGGCGCTGGAACAACAACTACGACAACAACTACCAGCAGAACCCCCAGGCCAACGCCGCTGAACCGGCGAACGACAACCTCCCTGCCGAGACTCCTGAGGGCTACCAGGTGCCTCGCGGCGCTGCTTGCATCCTCGGCGGGGCCCAGGCCCCCAGTTCCAACCGTCACTTCAAGCAACTCGCTCGCGAAGTCGCGGCAGCGCTTCCCGGGGTTGAGGCCTCCAGGCCCCTCAAGTGGTCCCATACCCCATCACTTTCGACTCCGGCGACCACCCCAAGTCCACCTCAGCTGTTGGCACCATCCCGCTGGTTTGCACCCCCACCATCAACAACATCGCCGTCTCCAAGACGCTCATCGATGGGGGTGCAGGCCTCAACGTCATCTCTGTCGAGACCTTCGAGAAGCTTCAGGTGCCTTACGAGCGGCTCATGCCCACCAGGCCCTTCTCAGGGGTGACGGAGGGCCTCACGACCCCTCTGGGGCAAGTAAGGCTTGCAGTCACTTTTGGCACGCAGGCCAACTACCGCACCGAGCTGATCGACTTCGACGTCGCGCACATCGGCTTGCCCTACAACGCCATCCTCGGCTACCCCGCGCTCGCCAAGTTTATGGCAGTCACCCACCACGCCTACAACCTCGTCAAGCTCCCTGGCTCGGGCGGCACCATCGTCATCCGCGGCGTGGTCTCTGACGCCCTGTACGCTGCGCAAGCGGCTTACAAGGCTGCCGCGGTGGCGTCCCCTGCCGACGAGGACGAAGAACCCCTCCCGAGGCCCCCCGCGAAGAAGAAGCAGCTGTTCTCTCAGGAGAAGGCCGCGACAAAGCAAGTGTCTCTGGAGGCAAGCGGCTCGGGGGCTAGCGTCACCATCGGCGCCAACCTGCCTCCCAAATAGGAAAGCGCGCTCGTCGCCTTCCTCAGGGCAAACTCTGACATGTTCGCATGGACACCGTCAGATATGTCCGGCGTACCGAGGGAGGTGATCGAGCACCACTTAGCCGTGTGTCCAAACGCACGCCCCGTGAAGCAAAAGGCGCGACGTCAAGCGCCAGAAAAGCAAGATTTCATCGTCAAGGAAGTAGAAAAGCTGAAGAAAGCAAGCATCATCAAGGAAGTTGTCCATCCCACTTGGCTCGCCAACGGTGTTGTCGTTCCCAAGCACACTGGAGGAAGCCGCCTCTGCATCGACTTCACCGACCTCAACAAGGCCTGCCCCAAGGACCCCTATCCCCTCCCGAGGATCGACCAGATCGTGGACTCCACCGCCGGCTGCGCACTCCTCTGTTTTCTGGATGCCTTCTCTGGTTACCACCAGATCAAGATGGCAAAGGAAGACGAGGAGAAGACAGCATTTCTCACCCCTTGTGGTGTGTTTTGCTATGTCTGCATGCCCTTCGGCCTGAAGAATGCTGGCGCCACTTTCCAGCGTCTCATGAGGATCGCCTTGGGGGCTCAAATGGGGAGGAATGCAGAGGCCTACGTCGACGACATCGTGGTCAAGACTCGCGAGGAGGACACGCTCATCAAGGACCTCGAGGAGACCTTTGCCAACCTGCGCAAGGTGAACATCAAGCTGAACCCCGCCAAGTGCGTCTTCGGGGTCCCTTCAGGCAAGCTCCTCGGGTTCCTGGTGTCCCATCGCGGCATCGAAGCAAACCCCGACAAGATCAAGGCCATAGAAGAAATGCAGCCTCCTCGTCGCCTCAAGGACATGCAACGCTTGGCGGGATGTATGGCCAGCCTCGGCCGGTTCATCTCCAAGTTCGGCGAGAGGGCGCTGCCATTTTTCAAAATCATGAAGCGGTCTGGTCCTTTCAAGTGGACCCCTGAAGCGGCAAAAGCCTTTGAGGACCTGAAGAAATACCTGGCGAGCCCACCCATCATGGTTGCCCCACGCCCTCGCGAGCCTCTGAAGCTGTATCTTGCAGCCACCCCTCAGACGGCAAGCGCGGTCTTGGTGGCTGAAAGGGAAGAGCCAGCTCTCGTCAAGCAGAGCCACGCTTCGACAAGCCCAGAGCTCCACGACAAGGAAGCAGCCTCGACAAGCACCCAGCCTCTACAAGCAGGGCCTCAAGAGACCCTCGACAAGGACTCCACCGGGCCTCGAGAGGAGCCCACTGCTGCCACGCCTACAACTACCCTCGTCGAGCATCCCGTGTACTTCGTCAGCACAGTGCTACGAGATGCTCGCGAGCGCTACTCCATGCAGCAAAAGCTCCTCTTCTCGCTCCTCAGCGCCTCCAGAAA
>QRDG01002448.1:0-29057 GCA_012064385.1 Puccinellia tenuiflora | reverse complement strand
GCTATCAGCGAATTAGTTCTGTTGATCTTCAAGGATCTCTATGACATCAAGGTGTCGTAGGCCTTGGTGTGATCCGGCTCGTCGTTCCGGATGGTTGTTCCCTTCTTACGGGGAAGCCGAGGAGCCTTCATGAACCGGATCATGAATTCCGGCTTGATGCGCCCCTCCTCGTCGAAGGCTCCTGCTTTGATTGGGGGAAAGGTTGGGGCATCATTAGCCGGAGCTTCAGCCCTTGGAGAGGAGGTTTCAGTCACTTTCTCCGTCATCTCCGTCCATTGTGTGGGGGGAATAACCCCGGGTCCCCCAACAGGCGGAGCCGTCACCATGGTGCGTGTGTTCTCCTCTGTTGGGTTCGGCTCTGGAACTGAAGGAGTTGGTGGAGGGATGGCAGGAGAGGCTTTCTTCCTCGTGGCGACCGTCTTTATCTTCAACGGAGCGGCCTTCTTTATCCTGCAAAGGTAAAAGACGAAGTTTAGCAAATCCGGCATTGCTGCAAGGGAAGGAGGAGATGTTATCAGTCGACTT
The DNA here is from genome assembly GCA_012064385.1 of Puccinellia tenuiflora. NCBI lineage: Eukaryota > Viridiplantae > Streptophyta > Magnoliopsida > Poales > Poaceae > Puccinellia > Puccinellia tenuiflora. The sequence continues at coordinate 28,532 of QRDG01002448.1, read as the reverse complement.
ACTTTTTGCTAGGGATATTGAGCCCAGCGAGCGCATCGTCATCCTCTGTCGGCTTAGCATCGCTCGTGGTCGACTGGCCCTTCCTCTTCCGGCTTTCTGCGGTAGCCGAGGAAACGGAGATGGGCCGCGTGGGCACCTTGTTGGACGATGGCTTCCCAGCAGGGCGGACGTCGGTGATTCCCGGAATCTGACATATTACATGTTAGTCCGACAAAAGCAAACCCGAATCTCTCAAAGAATTGAACTTTGGATAGTCAAAGTACCTTTGGGGGAGGGTTGGTCGCCGTAAACATCGACAATGATTCTTCATATTGCCGGCCTTCTCCAGGCCGGGCTTTGATGAGTTTGTTGAAGCGAGCCTCAAAGAGGCTCTGCTCCAGGTCTTTCTCGTTGATCCGCATAGGATCAGAATTATCCGTGTACTCGCATAGAAGGCGAGCACGATGTTGGAGGGGCTGGATGCGTCTCTTCATCCAGGAAATGATGGTGTCCTCCCCGGTCAAGGGAGGAGAACCGGACGTCAGTTACACAATCCGAGCTTGAATGGCGGTGTGTTCTGCTGGCATTCCCACTGGACGACTTCTTTTTCCAGGAGGGCAGCGGCGTGCTGGCTTCGTCTGTAAAAGGGGGAAGCCCCTGTAGCCGATTTGGCGGCGCCACATCCTTGCAGTAGAAGAAGGTGGACGCCCATCCCTTTGCCAAATCAACAATTGGCACTTGAGGGTACCAGTCGATGTCTCGGCGGAAGCTGAAGCTGATTGTGCTGGCTACCAGCAGCTTCTTGTTGATAGTTTGCCTCTTAACTAAGAAGCATCGTTCGAAGAAGTCTAACCTAGGTTTTATGCCTAAATAGCCTTCGAACAGTGCTACGAAGCCGGAGATGTACAGCAAACTGTTTGGAGTGATATTATGAAGCTGGAGGCCGTAATAATCTAGGAGATCTATCAGAAAAGCCGAAGGCGGCAAGGAAAATCCCCCTAATGACATGGGAAGAGAGAAGTACCCGTTCGTCATTGATGGGAGTGGGACAGGGATCGACTAGGGCGGATCGCCAAGTCGGCGCTGACTCTGAGGGTGGAAGGATGGCTCCGTCAGCCTCCATTCCCTTCAGCTCAATCTCGTCGACCACCGAACAACCCCAATTGTGAGTCGGGTTGTTGGCTACGCTCTTTTTGCTGCCGGCTTCTTCCTCTTCTTCCTCCTCCTCGCCAACGCTTACGTCTTCAATGGCGGCTTCGGCAGTTGTGGCCTTAGGAGCTATCGTGGCAGCGGCTTCGGCTGCGGCTTTTGCTAGAGCCACTGTATCGCGGTCCGAAGTGGCGGAGGGACTCACCGGAGTTGGTAAGGATGCAGGAGCAGCGGCGGATGGCTCGGTGATGATGGCGGTGGCCGTGGATGTAGCTCCTCCCATCGGCAGAGTCGGACCGACCGCGGCTGCGTCGATCACTGGAGAGCTTGGAGTGCTTGAAGCCATGAAGATCAAAGAAGAGATGGAGGAGTTGGAGCTCGGGAGAGGAGATGAGATCTGGAGAAAATTTTCGGGAGCTAGGGCTGCGAGTGGCGTGGGGATCGCAGTGGAGACGATGCGGTTGCCATTTATAGCGCTGCGCCAAGATATGTGCAACGGTCAAGACCGGGTTTCTTGCCACGTGTCACGGGATCAAGCCGTTGGAGACGTTTCCTTCCCTCCGATGCCTCGGTTCTAGCGCGGGAAAAACGGAAACTAGCCCCTGCATTCAAAAGATGCTCCTCCACTCATACTGCCGGGTCTGACATAACCGTCAAATCGGCGGACGCGTGTCGTTGTACGCTCAAGTGCTTTTCGGCATATAAAGCCGGCACAATTAAAATAGACAAAGCTGTTCGACATGATTTCAGGTTTCTGGGAATGCTCCAAGACTGAAGACGGATGATGAATTTCCCGGACAACACATTGCCGGAAGATTGAAGCCAGCCGCTGAAGTTCTTGAAGCTTTCCGGGGGCTACTGTTGGGGTTATGCCAAACAGGTGTCCTCACAAAGAAGACTAAAAGCCAGCATACCAGGGTGGCCCATAGTGGTGGTAAGCCGAATCCGTCTTAACCGGGCGGCCCAGTGTGCCGAAGCGCAGGAGGCCCATCCGGCTAAGGGAAGGTTCCAAAAGCCGGCCTGCATTGCGGAAGACTTAGCCCACAAGGTAGGGCCCAAGCCGGATTAGAGTAGGACTCTGAACTTAGTCGGTTAGGTTTCCTCCTGTAAGCCCTAGGTCCGGACGCCTTTATAAGCTGGCCTACGGGACGCCTTAGGGCACGCTCTCAACCTCAATCCACTGTAACTCGACGATTTAGCCTTATAGTGAATTATAGCAGCACGTAGGGTTTCGCCACCGTTGCGAGATCCGAAGCTGGGTAAACCCTTTGTCACCTCGTTGCCGGAACACCCCACGTCTCCAAAACCCCTCTCTCTACCTAGCTCGATGGCACCCCTGCCATGGCTAGATTCGACAATACCATGACAGCGTCAACGGGGAGCGCCGCCGACGGTGGGTGGGCGCGGCCGTGTGCTACAGCTACAAGTGACGTGCGCGGACGCGGTGAGTTCCCCTTCGGCTCCAGGCGTTCGCGAATCGAGCTCCATGTCTTCTTCTAGCTCCCGCGCCACCTCGCGGATGGAGATCCCGGCGCGCACGGAGATGCCGATCTTCGTCTGTTCGCGGTGCCGGATGGACATTGCTCGGAGGATATCGCAGACACCGAGGAACAAGAATCGTCCATTCTACGTATGTACCAGCGCGATTGGGGTAAGAATTGGGGGCAATTTCACAATTTTCATGGATCGGCATCCTTGAGCAATCCATTTGATCTGTTTGGCGATTTTGCAGTTAAAATATTTCTTCCTTTGGGAAGATGTCCTGGTCCAGACGCTGATGAATCAGCTGCTAGTTGAGCACCAAGAATGGCTGCCACAGACGGCAGCGGCCGCAACGCGAGCTCCGGAAGAAGAGACGGAGGGCAGAGCACGCATTGATACAGAGGTTGCTGACGAGCTAAGGAGATTGAACCAGAAGATTAGGAAGCTTGAATATCAAGCACAAATTCCCATTTGCATTTGGGCATTTGTAGGGGGTATGTTAGTCGCAGTGGGTGTAATGTTGAAATTGTATGGAATGGCATGAATTTGGGAGGCACTTTTAGGAGGAATTTGGGAGAAATTGTATGGTAATTGCACTGGCTGGGTGTAGTAGGAGTTTGTAAGATTGAAATTTTATGAATAAAGGTTGAAAGAAGGGAAAATAAATGGGAAATTCAGAAGATTCAGTGTGGCAAGTAACTCGTGTGCGACACTTTTCATCGGAATGGTGAAAAATGCGACATTGTTCGAAGAAATAGCTACTGCGCGACGTTTCTGACGGCCAAAATAGCCAGCACACGACATGGTTGATTAAACGGTCGTAACATTGGATTGATTCCGACAGGTGGGTCATAGACTCGTTTGCTCACTTAGTTGTGCTCATAGATTTAGATTTACCAAGGACATGATTTTCTATTTTTTATAAGTTGAAAAAGAGGATTAATCAGAGCTCGAAAAAGAAGGCCATGAGATATCAAGGTTGAAAAAATGAAATGATTTTCAATTCTTTTATAAGTTGAAAAAGAGGATTAACCAGATATTAGTGTCCTATATTTAGGATATAGGTCACCAATACTGGTTGATTAAACTGGTCGTAACGTTGGATTGATTCCGACATGTGGGTCATAGACTTGTGTGCTCACTTAGTTGTGCTCATAGATTTAGATTTACCAAGGACATGATTTTCTATTTTCGATACAATTTTTGATTCAAATACAAACTTCGATACAATTTTCGATTCAAATACAAACTTCGATACAATTTGATATGATTCAAATACAAACTTCGATACAGTTTCAAATATAAATTTGGATACGTCGATCTAAGCCCTAACCCTAACCCCGGCCAGGAGCTTTGGGATCACCCCTTGGTCAAGTGGCCATTTTGGGCAACGATCGCTATGTGTCAACCCATGGACGATGAGGCCGGCGACGCTCACCGGCCTTGCCTTCCATGGAGTAAAACCAGACTCAGAGGCTTTCCCGGTGCACTGATCGAGCTACTGCTCACTTATACGATGAAGTGCTGATCACAATGCATCTCTAGGCAAACATGGTTGAAATCTTCGGCTACGTCGATATTAATGACCGACGTGTCTTGTGGAGAAACCACTGCTTGCCTAGAATCATGAAAGCCCTCAGTCTGTATGTTATCGATATTAACGACCGGCGCAGGTCGGAGGCGGTGCTGCCTCCTCGTCGTCGGACGACTACACGGGAGCCGGCTCGGGCGGCTCGTCGTCAGTGCGGCTGGTAGTGGCGAAGCTGTGGAGGTGGCGGGCATGCTCGGATCGCACGATGTAGTCCCAGTAGGGCGCCGACGCATTGAACGGAGGCACGCCGCTCTGCTCCTCCTCCGTCACTGCGCCGGCGGCGTCCGAGCCTCACATCGCTTGGATGTAGTCCAACCTCGCCTGGCCGGAGAGGGGCGGCACAATCGGGACGTTGTCGATGTTGACCAGCTAGCCGTCCGGCAGGCGACGGTTGGCGGGCAGAGGGAGGTAGTCTCGCACGAGCTGCTCCGCCTCCTCTACCGTCATGGGACGACAGTCGTCCTGCGGGGGTGGAGGAGGCGGAGCAGCTCGTGGTGGTTGCGTACCCGCAGCCCTAGCCGCCGCAATCCGGATCCCCTGGATCCGGCGTCGCTCGTTCGAACATTGGCACCGGAGCAATGAAGCCGCATCAAGGCGTCGGCGTCGCTCGTGGTCCTCCTCCGTCGGCTGGTAACCTGGCCCGCGGCGGTGTATCCTGGTTGTGCGAGTGGCGAGTGGACGGAGAGGGAGAGGGAGAGGAGCGGTGCGGTGGTGGTGTGTGTGAGGAGAGGTCCCGTGGTGGCCTTTTTAAAGCCGGTCCAAGGAGCGTAGCGGCCGTCGCCATTAACGCCAAGACGGCATGCATTCCGCCGCGTGGCCTCTGCGGCGCTGCTACGAGGCGACGGTTCACTACGCCGCCCAACTAGACACTGAAATGATGCGCCGCCTGATGGCCCGTGCAACGATGCGACGACTCGCCACTGAAACGATGAGGCGCCTGCATGGTCATGCATGCAACGGGCGGCTGCGTGGAGGCGAGCACACACGAAGGACACGAAATCAGACGCGCGTACGCTTGTTCCATGCACCACGTCATTCTAAGTCGCCGAATATTATTGAACGGCTTAGATCGAACCAGCGGGCCGATCCAAACCCAGCGCACACGCGGATCGGCGTGTCTGATCCCAACCATTCACTCACCAGCGATCAACGGTTCGGAAGCGGGACGGGTTTCGGATGGGGTTTCCGGGGTTTAGGGTTAGGGATTTCAGGGTTTTCGGGGTTTTCGGGGTTTAGGGTTAGGGTTTCACTAAGGTAGGGTTGAGCATAACTAATTAAAAAAATCAAAAAATATAAAACTTTCGCACATTGTCGTATTATGCAACTAAGTTGCTATAAAAAATATAAAACTTGGATTTTGAGCCGGTCAACAATTTTTTGTGAGGTTTGACCAAACATTAAAATGAGCACAAATAATTAAAAAAAGGCGTAAAAATGTGAAACCAGTGCACATTGTCGTAGTATGTGACATAGTTACGATATAAAATAATAAACTTGGTCTATGTGTATTTTCATGAGAAAACCTTCACACAAATGACTTACCACGATCGATGTTGCAGAGAGTTCAACTCAAAGTGAGGAGAAGTGGTTTTGGATTTGGAACATGAAATTTTCTAAAACCTCACCAAAGCTTCATTTTGGAGTGACTAAGAAGGATCCAGGCTTAGTTTTTGATTTTCATGCATTCCGCCGCGTGGCCTCTGCGGCGCTGCTACGAGGCGACGGTTCACTGCGCCGCCCAACTAGCCACTAAAATGATGCGCCGCCTGATGGCCCGTGCAACGATGCGACGACTCGCCACTGAAACGACGAGGCGCCTGCATGGTCATGCATGCAACGGGCGGCTGCGTGGAGGCGAGCACACACGAAGGACACGAAGTCAGACGCGCGTACGCTTGTTCCATGCACCTCGTCATTTTAGGTCGCCGGATATTATTGAACGGCTTAGATCGAACCAGCGGACCGATCCAAACCCCATCTATCCAGCCAATCAGCGCATCACATGCCCACGAGCCAATCAAATTGCAGAACGAGGGCACACGCGGATCGGCGCGTCACCTGCGCACACGTGGATCGGCGTGTCTAATCGCAACCATTCACTCACCAGTGATCAACGGTTCGGAAGCGGGAGGGGTTTCGTATGGGGTTTCCGGGGTTTAGGGTTAGGGATTTCGGGGTTTTCGGGGTTTAGGGTTAGGGTTTCACTAAGCTAGGGTTGAGCATAACTAATTAAAAAAATAAAAAATATATAAAACTTTCGCACATTGTCGTATTATGCAACTAAGTTGCTATAAAAAATATAAAACTTGGATTTTGAGCCGGTCAACATTTTTTTGTGAGGTTTGACCAAACATTAAAATGAGCACAAATAATTCGAAAAAAATCGTAAAAATGTGAAACCAGTGCACATTGTCGTATTATGTGACATAGTTACGATATAAAATAATAAACTTGGTCTATGTGTATTTTCATGAGAAAATCTTCACACAAATGACTTACCACGATCGATGTTGCAGAGAGTTCAACTCAAAGTGAGGAGAAGTGGTTTTGGATTTGGAACATGAAATTTTCTAAAACCTCACCAAAGCTTCATTTTGGAGTGACTAAGAAGGATCTAGGCTTAGTTTTTCATTTTCATGTTTCAAACTTGTTTAAATGTTGGTCAAACTTAGGTTTGACCTAAATTGAAATGAGCATAAAAAATAAAAATAAAATAAAATAAATGAAAAACCAATGCACATAGTCTTATAATGTCATATACTAACGATTCAAGTTGATAAACAAGGTCTACATACATTCACACGAAAATTAATGGATCTTGGCTCATATCGCCCAATCTCAAACTCCGTCGCGTTCAAATGAGCATAAAAAATTCAAAAAAAAAATGAAAAACCAACGCACATAGTCTTATAATGTCATATACTAACGATTCAAGTTGATAAACAAGGTCTACATACATTCAGACGAAAATTAATGCATCTTGGCATCTCAAACTCCGTCGCATTCAAATGAGCATAAAAAATTAAAAAATATATAAAAAAGAATGAAAAACCACCTCACATAGTCTATATATATGGAATAGATGTGTAGGTAAGTTATTTGTCTGATTTAGACAAGGTCGAAAAAAACCTTGCTTAGAAATGAGGCCATTTACCCTACCTTTGGAGCTCTTTTTAGAACATTTTTCATGAATGTGAGTTTACTTCGCAAAAGGGCTCGGATTGATGACCAAGTTAGAACAAGCAAGTTCACCATAGTTTGGAAAGCATTGCAACATCCAAATAGCATGTCAATTTTTAAGTTTGGATCAAATTTGAAGTTTGGTTCACATATTTCAATCACTCACCCATTTGGCCCTCATTTTGACACGACTTGCTCAAAACATGTACCATCATCATCCAAACACCATTAAAACATAGTTGTAGCATAGGTCCAACATCACTCAACATAATACAACATCATTCATAATGTTTCATAAATTCTACTTGGTTCCAACTCAATCTACAAAGCGCGTCGGGGCTTCTTTTTGATCCATGTGCTAGTTGCCACCACTGTGCTCCTTGTGCTTCTTGTGCTTCTTGCCACCATTGTGCTCCTTGTGACCCTTGCCACCATTGTGCTCCTTGTGACCCTTGTGCTCATTGCTTCTTCTCTTCTCCTTTTGGCAGTCTTCTTCGAACCTACCACAGAGATGTACAAAACATAAAGGGCAGTGAGATAATGTCAAGTGATAAATGTACTAGTATTGGCAAGATTGACATACCTAGCAGAACTCACAACCACAGAATATTGTGAACCATCATTTGGAGCCTCATCTAGAGCATCATTTGGAGCCTCATGATCAAAATCATTTGGAGCCTCATGATCAAAATCATTTGGAGCATCATTTGGAGCCACATGGTCATCATCATTTGGAGCCTCATGATCAAAATCATTTGGAGCATCATTTGGAGCCACATGGTCATCATCATTTGGATCATCATTTTCAGATGGGTCCTTTTCAGATTCTGTTCCACGGCCACTTCTAAACCCTTGCATGCATCAGTATGAATTACCAACCCATTGGGATGTCCAATAGCCCGGTGCAGATTCTGGAAAAACCAAGTCCAGCTCTTCTCAGACTCTGTCTCCAGCACACCATATGAAACTGGAAATACGAAACTATGTGCATCAACTGCACAAGCTGCCACTAACTGTCCTTTAAACCTCCCTGTCAGAAAAGTAGCATCAACAGCCAAATATGGCCTGCAGCCTACCAAAAAACCCCGGTGACATGCCTCAAAGCTGACAAAAACCCTCCTAAAGCATTCCTTGGTCCTTCTCACTCCCTTCAATGTGTACTCCACTGTGTGGTGGTCAATTTTTACAATACTACCTAGGCTAGTCCTCTCCACTTCAGCTTTGAATGAATACAACAATTCAAAACTTTCCTGCCAGTTACCATAAATAGAATCCATAGCATGATTTTTACCATTGAACACCCTCATGTATGGTAAATCTATCTTGAACTTTTCTTTGATGTTCTTCATCAATTGCTTTGTACCTATTTGATTGTCTTCTGTCACCCACTTCTTTATTTCTTCAGCCACCCATCTTGACTTGGTTCTAGTGATTGTTTCCTTCCTAAGTGTTGATTCCTGGCATGTGTGCCTAAATGGGTTCACTTTGACCTGAATATTCGTGCTATTTTGCATTTTAGATGCGTGCATCCTCCATGGACAATTCTCAGCCGGACAGTGCACTCTGTAACGAATTTTATCGCTCTTGACAACTTCGAACGTACATTCTGCCTTGATGCAGTACGTCACAAGTGCATTTCTACACTCACTCATTGATGAAAAAATGGAACCTTCTTCCATCTGAGGGTTCTCACGATCCCATTCAACAGCTGGAACGTCTTCGTTCTCGTCCTCACCCACAGCTGCATTGTCTTCGTCTACACCCACCGCGTCAGCCTCATCTTGGTTTTCAGCCCGAGATGCATGTCGTAAATTCTGAACAACATTAGAATATAGCCTCTCTTCTTCATCCCCACAATTGGAGTCATCAGGCTCCACTTCAACAGGGACCCTTCTGCTGCTGCCCACGCTTGTCGAGCCAGCACGTCCTCTTGCACTACCTGAACTTTTCTGGCTGAAGCTGCGATCACGACGACATGGTGCTGCCCGGAATGGTCCAACTGCCGGCACAACCACATCATTTTGCAGCCTCACATGAAATTTCTCTCTCTCCTTATGCTTAGCAAACATGGTAGCGAGCTCTTCATCATTTGTAACTTTCACCCATTCATTTCCCCCATCGTAGTATTTGAATTCCACTACATCATGCAAACCCCAAGGATATGGGCTGCAAATTACCTCCCCAAATTGTCTAAAACTCCAATTGCAATCCATTGGCAAAGGATAATCGAAACCTCCCGCGAATTTCTTCTTATTATTTGCATCCACGAGGTACCGGTCCCTTCTAATATTCACCAAGAAAGCAAACCGCAATTCCATCCTAACCCACGAAAAGCAGAGATGAATTCAGCACACCAATAGCAAAATCAACTAAAACCAATGACGTCTCATGTCTAATCGAATGTTCAAATGCACAAGCGAGCTCAAACTTACCACTCGGGAACCCAGTCGTGGACGCGGAGGGTCTCCGGCTCGACGTTTGCCTCGCCAGCTACTCCGGAGTCGCTGCCGCTCGCCATTTCACCCTGGAGTTAACCCTCTTACTTCCTCTACCTCGCCAGCCCCAGCGCTCCCGCCGGGCGCACGGAAGGAGCCCCCGCCGCAGGTCGAGCAGGTGGCGGGCGCAGTGGCAGAACGAGCGGGACAAGCTGGTGGCGGTGGAGCACGTAACGGTGGAGCAGTTGGCTATATACGCGGGACGGACGCGGCGGCGCAGGTGGTGGCGGCGGAGGTGGTGGCGGCGCAGGTGGTGGCCGTTCGGGAGCAGGGGTGGTGCACGGACAGATTGGGGGGTAGGGTTCAGGTCGTTATTTTTGGCGCCGATGCGCGGTCCCACCTATAAGATACGGACCCACTTCACTAACGCCTACAGACGGAATCCGCTTCAGACTGGCCGTTTGGCCTCGCCATAGCAGCTGCGACTGAAGTAGTGGCAAAACTGAGCATCATTTGGAACTAGTGGCAAAACTGAGTCGTACCAAGCCTCTAAGGGCAATCTATTAAATGACCCTTTCTAAAATAGAAAACAGCAAAAACAAAGAACTGGCACTGAGTATCTTGTCAATAGGTTAGTCCGACAAAAAGCCTAAAAATGATGTAATAAGATAGTAAAAACGTGTAACAATGGCATATAACTAGCATGGAACAATCAAAAATTATAGATACGTTTGACACGTATCAGTAGTCCTACGCTTTGCACAAATCTCGGCGCATCCTATATGGGCGCGTTTGGTTGCTCGGGCCTTTTTTGACCTTCCCGTCTCCGTGGCCCTGGCGGGCCTGGCCTGGAAAAACATGTGGCCTGAGCCATCTTGTGCAGCCCGTTTGGTTGCCAACAATTTCCTGATCAGACCCGTTTGGCTGGGTGCAAATTTTGAAGGCCACGCTGTTTGGTGGGCTGTGTTAGTTTCACAGCTGCAAATGTATGGCATTTGGTTGCTAAACAAAGCTACTTCCACTCACCACTTCTCACTAGTGGTGTGATAACCCACAAGTGTAGGGGATCGTGTGTAGCTTTTTCGATAAATAAGAGTGTCGAACCCAACGAGAAGCTAAAGGTAAAATAAGTATTCTCTCAAGTACTATCAACCATTGACACAACTCTACGCACACTAGACGTTTACTCTATCTAGTTAATAAAACTAGAGGTGCAATACGGGTGTGAAACGATAGTTTTGCAATATAATAAGAGTACCAAAGTAAAGTTAGTTGCTGCAGTAATAAGGTAACATAAAGTAACAATAGCATGAGTGTGGAAAAGTGGTGGAAAGTGCGATGAAATTGTCCAAGATTAATTATTGAAGTTACTTAGTCCATCGTTTTCGATACAGTTTTCTATGCGGGAGAGACAAATATTTATGTACTCAACTACTTGTGATTACACATACTATATGATTGGAACGTTAGCAAGCTTTCGCAAATACTAACAATTCATTAAGGTTTCTCCAACCATAGCATTAAGTTTAATGTCCTCTTTATCCCATACATGTAAGATTCAGGCTCGAGTTCTTAGGTTTCTGTCAATCCGGCAGAACTTCCCCCTTCTTCTTACACATACTACAAACTGTACGATGATGATCTATGCGCGCATAAATATAATGGCATCAAAGGACTGTACCATATCAACATACAACTCGAATAAACCAAAGATATTCAACTATCCAACCATAGGACAAAGGAAACTACCCAAACATGACATAGATCAAAGGATAATGATTTATAGCATTAAACACCATGTTTACATAGATGGTACAGAGGTGTGTGGGAGGATGCACCACTGTACACAAGTAGGAATTGGCGATGGCGATGGCGGTGAAGACGGCGGAGAGGGCAACGCGGCGCGCAGGGCGGCGCCGGCGGCCGGCAGTGGCGCAGGGACACCTCCTGCGCCGCCGACCATCAAGGGGATGCACCGCCCCTTAGCCCTTATTCCTCCATGGCTTTAGGGAGCCCTTCCCCATGGAGATGCGATCAATGTGGGAGGCAAAAACGTGGCTTTGGTAGCTGTAATTCGTGGGTCTTGGGTGTTCTTCATGTGGCACCCCCCTCTGACACATATCGCCAGAGAGGCGGTCGCCCCGTGCGCCAGCCCAGGATATCCGGACGCACGTTACGACAATGCAACATAGCAGAAATATCATTACACAATCAGGCCCAGAGGGCTACAAATGATTTTACATGGCCATCAAGGCATGAAAGATTATCATGACCAAGTGTGGCACGGGTCAGAGTTTAACTGGCAGCGGAAGTCATAGATTCGGCAACGGCTTGGAGGGACTCCATTCCACAGGCATCTGGCTGGGCTACTGATCCTAGCACGCTCTTGCTCCATCTCCTTGCGATAGTAGAAGATGAATCCTCTCAATGTCTGGCCACATGAAAAGCCAGTTTGAGTACGGTGACGTACTCGCAAGAAACAACCACATGACATGAACAGTCAAGCAATCAGGCAACAAGTAGCTAGCAACAGAAATAATCTACACATGGCAAGTGTCTACTTACAGCAGTCCAAGTGGGTAGCAACAAGGCAGCACAACAAAATCATGGCATAAGCAATTAATAGGGGTATCACCAGTACAGAGTCCAAGCCAGGTGGGGTTGGATCGTATACCGGTGATCATACAAGATAACTTATCTGTGACGAATAACGAGTGTACCCGTTGGTACCAAATATTTTAACATCACCTGTTATCACAACTAGGCCCAACAGCCTTACCACATCTGTCAACTTTTAGGCCCACTGGCCACATCTTTTCACTCATCCCGAGTGACATTTTCTGCATCAGCTTATCGTTCCTTTGGTGAAATCAGGTGGTTCATCTTTCTTTCACACCGAACTTAAGTTTAACCTCCGGACTCGACAAAGGACAATAGTGTGACCGACACTGAACTGTTCCATAACCTAGGAACAAGGCTAGCTGCTAGTTGATGCACTCTCGAGAGGTTGCAGTTACCACCCATCTAAATGCACCTTGCTTCATGACGGCAAGATACACCTACACAACCGTTCACGCTACCCAGACACTCCCTGTATAGCTACCGACATAACTCTATGTCTTAGGTCGAAGTGAATCCGGCACGTCCCCAACTCATGAGCGACGCCTAGCTCCGGAACCTTCACAAGACTAGCCCCGACCACAACTATGCAGTAACCGACTAGACTTGCCAAGTGGGTAGCATCAAAGGAGGCTTGATAGGCTACGTAGGTTATGGCTCTCCCATTTGGGCGACAGTGGTAGTGCGTTCAAGGTTCAGATTGGTGGCACTATGGACTGACCCCATTGAAGTTTGGAGGGTTGGTTTATTTAATCCAGTTTATTTCAACAACCATTCCAACAACAGAGGGTTAGTCCAACACAATAAATATAACATCATATCCACATGAAACAGATTAGTCCACTGCAAAACAATAATATCATATCAACATGAAACAGAAACGAACGGCACCCAGTAGTTCAAGCAATATGTGGTTAGTTCAATCAGTGGTTAGTTTCAACCGGGCGATGGCGGAGATAACTCCGACCAGTGACAGCCACAGGTTGAGTAAAATAAAATAAATTAGCACAGACAACCGGGCGAGGGCGGAGATATCTCCGGCCAGTTGCAGCCACGGGTTGAGTAAATAAATACGCACACCCCACTCTACGGAAAGTAGACGAGATTCAATCCACGTGGGCGGAGCCCGACATGTATTTAGTCGCCAGCCGGAACTCAACCCACACTTGATGGGTTTATCGTATTGCAGGAAAGTAAAGGTACATGAAATAATAATACTGAAAGTAGGCGAGATTCAATCCACGTGGGCGGTGCCCAACATGTATTTAGTCGCCGGCCGGAACTCAACCCACACTTGATGGGTTTATCGTATTACAGGAATGAAAACAAAGCCACGATATCTCGTGACGCACAGTTGGCAGGAGGTAAACAAAGCCACGATATCTCGTGACGCACAGTTGACATGCGATATTAAGCAATGAAATGCACCGATGTGACCGGGTAATATGCGAACAAACAAACACCGCTTGAGTGTTCATAGCAAGTGGTTAGCTTGCCTCCGGAGATCGACGCCATTTGTCTTGAGGGTCACGGACACTTCGCGGTTTAGGGTATCGGTTTGCCGGTACCGGGGAATACCTATACATGCATACATAGGTGCTGAGCATATAACCATTTTATAAAAATGTAAAACCTATACCGCTGGATAGAGCTCTTCAAACCATGAATTTACAAATTTAATTCACCTCAAACGGAGCTATGGTTCAAAAGTTAGAGCCGTGCGACGTTTAGCTATCTGCTGCTCCTTTCTGAAAAAAAACCAAAACGGGCTGCTTTGGAACGGGCCGGACTGGTCGCGCATCTCCGAAAATGCGCCTTCGCCAAAGAGAAGCGGAAACGCACGGTAGGCGCCTCCACTTAACTGACGTGGCGGCCAGGGCCCGCCTGTCGGCGTCTGGAGGCGCCACGCTGGCCGCCAGCGCGGACGCTGGCATCCTCGCCTCGAGGCGACGCGGGACGAGCCCGACGCGGTGCGCCAGGGCACGGCCGGCTGCCGGAGCTTGCCGCCGCCGCTGCCGTGGTACCCACCGCCGGTTGCCGGGGTGCGGGCGGGGACCGCGCCACCGCGCCGCCTCCGAAGATGACGGCCACGAGCACAGGGTGCTCTGGGGCGCTGCCATGGGAGCGTGTCCCGTGAGCTCACCGGCGGCGGCGGAGACGATGCCGAGGCTACGGTGCACCATTTCCTAAACTGCAAGTACGGGGAGAAGCAGGGGAACAATAGGAGTCTCCCTACTCATTTAATTGACGAATGAAGCTCGAAATAGCTCGCGGTGATCCGAGGACCCGCGGCCACGATTTCGTCCGCCATGGTCGGCATTGAGCTCCATTCGGCACCTAACTGGGCAGGGAGGTCCAGGGGAGGGGGAGGGATGGCTGATCGCGCGAGTGGCTCGGGGGCGGCTTTTATAGGGCTCGGGGGGGACAGCGGTCATGATGGATCGGCGGGAGAGGCGGGGTGAGGTGTCCCGGTGCTGTAGTTTAACGACGGCCACTGCGTCGATGGTGTAGCATGGTGGGTACTGGACGACGGGAAGCCCGCGGCATCGGATAAGCTCGGTGACGTCGGGTGCTGGTGAGGTGGGGACCCGCGGCGGTGCTGTTCCGCGGCGCGTCGGCTTGCGGGCAGCGGCGAGTTGGGGGGGGGTGAGGTGTCGAGCGGGGTTTCCGGAGGTGCAGGGGAAGGGTGGGTCACCTGCTGGGCATGGAACGGAACGGGGAGGTGCTGAACAGCGTCGACCAGGAAGTGTCGGGCTGCCTGGCATGGACATGCCCACGGCGTCCGCGACAGCTACCATGCCGACATCGGCATCGAGATGCCACTATCCGCACAGGGCACCAAAATTAAAACGGTTCGCGTCATCATGTGCCAAATTCCAAACCCTACCAAACTCTAGTTATCCGTTTTTGCTGGTTTGCAACTTTGTCTAAGCAAAATTTCAGAAAACCTAGGGGACACCAGGTGTTCGATGAAATGATGAAGGCTTTGCACATCTCAGAAAAATCCCCAAAATTCACAGTAGGTCATAATGGGTGTATGTGTTAGGTCTGTGGATTTTGAGCTCAATTGAATACATGGAAGATGGTTAAGTAAATTGGTGTTCGAAAAGTGCCCTATTGGCATGGGCATGATAGATGCATCTCCTCAAATGATCTTGACATGATCTTCTGGTTATGTGGTTATATATGGGAGTTTGTCATCTTGGCAAAGCACCAATGCCAAATGATTTTTGTGTCTAGGGTTTGCTTTGGAAATTGCTATCAGGCATAAAAAGAGCATCACAAAGGAAGTACCCCAAATATTGCTCAAATGAGGTTGGGCCAATGGAGTGAAAAGTTCAGGAGGTGAAATTAGGACTATCCACAAAATTGTAGAATTTTTGGATGAGTGGAATGTGTCTGAATAATTATTGGATTGGAAATGGCATAATAGTGAATATGATTTAACTTTGGGATTTTGCATTGGACTATAGAATATTTCTCCATGGGATGGATGTATATGTATGAGGGAACCACTTGGTGGCTAGGTAGAATTTATCTTAAGATACAATTGTGGTGGTGGCTTTTGGTGGAATAGACGGAAGGGTTTTGGAACACTGGAGTGGCATCAATGTGTGACAACGAAAATAGTGACATCGAGATATGGGGGAGGTTGATAAGCTCAAGGTTTGTTGGGAAATCCCCAAGTGAGCAAAACCAAAGTCAATTCAAAGACCAACAAGTGGGAGAAAATAGTTTGGAAACAGAAAAAGTTTTTCAGGCGGGAGAAAAACATTACTAACATTAGGGCCGAATTTTTGGGATGTGACAAACCTTCCCCCCTTAAAAAGAATCTCGTCCCGAGATTCGGAGACTAATAAAGATTCCCGGGGTTATACAAGATATTTCTTGTATGGTTTGATATATCCCTATATTTAAAATATTTTAAATTTTTTTCTACACGGCACTAGGGTTTAACACTCCAAAGGGTTAACACTTAGCAGGGTATTTCTAAAACAAACATTATCAAGGCATGGTATTTTTATCGCACGCAAAGCATTCTAAGGATGGCATGGCAGGGGCTCACATAATCAATCAACATGGGACCTCCTACTACGGTTATATGAAAAAGTTTAAATCTAGGGTTTTTTGTTCAACCCACACAAACATGGCAAAATCAAACAAGACCTACGCACGGGTCATCACCAAATAACCTGGATTTAACTTGGCCAAATAATTACCCAATTTTGTAAAACAAAAGGTTAGGGATATGCTAAACATGTCCCTGTTCTAGATTTAAATTGTTTTTTTTTTTTTTGAAAATCTGTATATACCTTTTCAAGTATACACAGGTTTGGAAAAAAATAACAGGGTTTCTTTTTAAAAGAAAACATCTGTGTCGCCAATAATTGGCTTAAAGACACTGTGGGGGTAGGGCCATCTCCAAAATTATTTTGACCAAAATTTTCCTACGGAACACTGGAGAGACGAGGACTGATCTCCTGAGAAAAGGATAGAAACACACAGAGGGTTATTTCTTGTTTGCTGACATGTGGGACCAGGGTCCACCTGGCAGTTCCCTTCTTCCTTTCTCTCTTCTTCTTCCTCCTTACCTGGCTGGCTCTGAGTGCGCGAAGCACTCCACTGCGGCACTGCTGCGCATGCGGTCCATCTACGCCACGGCCATCACGGCTTTGGGTGCCACGATGATTTCGCGCCAGATTGGCCGAGCACTGCCCGCGATTCCTTTCTTTCCCGCGCGAGGCTGGTCTGGGGCTATAAATTGCGGCCTCGGTAATTCTCCCCTCGTCGCCAGCATGAGCTTCTTCTCTCAATTTCTCTGTGATTTCACTTATGGTCCGGAGCGAGTTGGCTTCCTCGACCACCTGTTCTGTGTGCTGTGGCTCGGGTTGACCATCGGGGGGCTGCTGGTGATTCTGCTCACGGTGGTGGTCTGGTCAGCCTGCCACCTGCACGACTGGTGGTATGGCGTTGTCGGGGGTGCTGCGGCGGCGGTGGACGAGTTCCTCGTGGCTCCGGTGAGAGATTGGCGGACGCCCCCGGTGGCTGCTGCGGCTGCTCCTCTGGTGGGGGATGAGCTGGGAGCTCGAGCGGTCCGCCGTCGTCATCGTCGCCCAGCTCGGGTCTCGACTTCGGGTGAGTCTGGTTCATCTCCAGGTGACGCCACTGAGCGCGAGAGGGAGTAGGATTTTTCTTCCTGGGGTGCTCTTCTGTACCTGCATTGAGGTAGTGGTAGTGTTCTATGTTGGAGTAGATCTCGTATCCTTTGTTTCCGAAATTTCCCTCATGTACTGAACTCAGTTGATGTATCCAATCTGGCTCCTCTCATGGTTTAGATCCAGATTTGTATTATTGAGGTTTTCCTTAGCTGTCACGGATCTGTTCTTGCAGCAGAGGGAATTGCGGAGGCACTATCACATGGATAGTAGAAAATTTCTACTCGTGGAAAACATCATTTTAGGTAGTAGTGCTGCATTTTATGGTCCCAAAAACTTGAAGCGGCATGGCACAATCATTTCAACCATACTGGTTAACAAGCACGCAACAACTACTAAACACCCAACAATACTTTTAAATCTAAGGAAACAACATGATATTCCATCAAGTGTCAACCAAGTGGTTAACTAGAGGTTAAGAACACCAGGTCTTATACAGGGTTGGCTCACACCAAGCAGAAAGGCAATCAACGCAAACACGCGTACAGGCAACCATAGGAATTACAACCAAACCCACAACTCATAAGCGCCACTCAGGCTAAACTAAACAGATCTTACTCCGCTTGACGGTCCTTCCCCGAGGGTGGAGTGCGGCCGAGCCGGAGAGTAGTGTCCATGTCCCCTTCTTCCACGGGGTCGAGAAACACAGGAATACCTTCGAGGATCGGACCCTGCTCTGAGACTTGTTGGGATGGGCCTGGCTCGGGGAGTGGGGGTCTGCTACTTCGAGCTTCCCTGTTGGTGGGGGCAGGTGGGTTCTTCCCTAGAGACAGCTGCAGACGGGCAAAACCAAGATTTCTTCTTGAGGCCACGAGTTCCTCCATCAAGAAGCGAGTGAGATTCGTCATTGCAGAGGCGTAAGCGACTAGGTTGTACACTGCTGGGTCAGGTTCTTCCCAGACAGGGGTTTGGACGATCTCCGCACCAGGCCGAGGTCTGGCTGGGAGGAAGTAGAAATCTCGGTCGCTGGACAACACAGTTTCCGAGTGTCGAAGACGGACGAGGCTTTCCCAGGCTGCTACCTGGATGGCTAGCTCGATGGTAGGCATGCCTCCACCTTGAATCACATAGGGCTGATTTGTACCCCGAGGACATGGGCTGATCTTCACCTCTGCCCGGAATTCATTCCCCACGAGAGAAACTAATCTCTTGAACACCACGTACACGGGACGAATGGAGCTTCCGAGGGCAACATTGACGACCCTCCAAAGAATCATTGGGAAGTTGGAACTATCCTCGGCGGTGGTCTCCATGATGGCCTTAGAGGTCGCCATCGGAATTTCTTGGGGTTCTAGATTTTTGGAGAGGATAAGGATGCGAGGTTCCTCTATGGGATTCTACTTCAAAAGAGTTGGGTTGCTAGGGAGAGCTGGCGAGGGTGGGTTATAAAGCAACTAGGACTGGGTCTTAAGTTCACTGGGTAAGGTCGGCTGCTTCTCAGGGAAGAAGCCGGCTCGTCTTCTGGGGAAAGAAATTGGGACAAGCCCTACTGTAACAACTGTTGACCAACACCGGCCATGTCGGTTAGGCAGGAAGGGGTCAAATCCATCGGGTCATTGTCGGGTAAAGGAAGGGTGGACTTTCTATGCTAGGGTAGTCTACAGCCAGCCTGGTGCTCTGATACCATGCTCTGTGGCACCCCCCTCTGACACATATCGCCAGAGAGGCGGTCGCCCCGTGCGCCAGCCCAGGATATCCGGACGCACGTTACGACAATGCAACATAGCAGAAATATCATTACACAATCAGGCCCAGAGGGCTACAAATGATTTTACATGGCCATCAAGGCATGAAAGATTATCATGACCAAGTGTGGCACGGGTCAGAGTTTAACTGGCAGCGGAAGTCATAGATTCGGCAACGGCTTGGAGGGACTCCATTCCACAGGCATCTGGCTGGGCTACTGATCCTAGCACGCTCTTGCTCCATCTCCTTGCGATAGTAGAAGATGAATCCTCTCAATGTCTGGCCACATGAAAAGCCAGTTTGAGTACGGTGACGTACTCGCAAGAAACAACCACATGACATGAACAGTCAAGCAATCAGGCAACAAGTAGCTAGCAACAGAAATAATCTACACATGGCAAGTGTCTACTTACAGCAGTCCAAGTGGGTAGCAACAAGGCAGCACAACAAAATCATGGCATAAGCAATTAATAGGGGTATCACCAGTACAGAGTCCAAGCCAGGTGGGGTTGGATCGTATACCGGTGATCATACAAGATAACTTATCTGTGACGAATAACGAGTGTACCCGTTGGTACCAAATATTTTAACATCACCTGTTATCACAACTAGGCCCAACAGCCTTACCACATCTGTCAACTTTTAGGCCCACTGGCCACATCTTTTCACTCATCCCGAGTGACATTTTCTGCATCAGCTTATCGTTCCTTTGGTGAAATCAGGTGGTTCATCTTTCTTTCACACCGAACTTAAGTTTAACCTCCGGACTCGACAAAGGACAATAGTGTGACCGACACTGAACTGTTCCATAACCTAGGAACAAGGCTAGCTGCTAGTTGATGCACTCTCGAGAGGTTGCAGTTACCACCCATCTAAATGCACCTTGCTTCATGACGGCAAGATACACCTACACAACCGTTCACGCTACCCAGACACTCCCTGTATAGCTACCGACATAACTCTATGTCTTAGGTCGAAGTGAATCCGGCACGTCCCCAACTCATGAGCGACGCCTAGCTCCGGAACCTTCACAAGACTAGCCCCGACCACAACTATGCAGTAACCGACTAGACTTGCCAAGTGGGTAGCATCAAAGGAGGCTTGATAGGCTACGTAGGTTATGGCTCTCCCATTTGGGCGACAGTGGTAGTGCGTTCAAGGTTCAGATTGGTGGCACTATGGACTGACCCCATCGAAGTTTGGAGGGTTGGTTTATTTAATCCAGTTTATTTCAACAACCATTCCAACAACAGAGGGTTAGTCCAACACAATAAATATAACATCATATCCACATGAAACAGATTAGTCCACTGCAAAACAATAATATCATATCAACATGAAACAGAAACGAACGGCACCCAGTAGTTCAAGCAATATGTGGTTAGTTCAATCAGTGGTTAGTTTCAACCGGGCGATGGCGGAGATAACTCCGACCAGTGACAGCCACAGGTTGAGTAAAAGAAAATAAATTAGCACAGACAACCGGGCGAGGGCGGAGATATCTCCGGCCAGTTGCAGCCACGGGTTGAGTAAATAAATACGCACACCCCACTCTACGGAAAGTAGACGAGATTCAATCCACGTGGGCGGAGCCCGACATGTATTTAGTCGCCGGCCGGAACTCAACCCACACTTGATGGGTTTATCGTATTGCAGGAAAGTAAAGGTACATGAAATAATAATACTGAAAGTAGGCGAGATTCAATCCACGTGGGCGGTGCCCAACATGTATTTAGTCGCCGGCCGGAACTCAACCCACACTTGATGGGTTTATCGTATTACAGGAATGAAAACAAAGCCACGATATCTCGTGACGCACAGTTGGCAGGAGGTAAACAAAGCCACGATATCTCGTGACGCACAGTTGACATGCGATATTAAGCAATGAAATGCACCGATGTGACCGGGTAATATGCGAACAAACAAACACCGCTTGAGTGTTCATAGCAAGTGGTTAGCTTGCCTCCGGAGATCGACGCCATTTGTCTTGAGGGTCACGGACACTTCGCGGTTTAGGGTATCGGTTTGCCGGTACCGGGGAATACCTATACATGCATACATAGGTGCTGAGCATATAACCATTTTATAAAAATGTAAAACCTATACCGCTGGATAGAGCTCTTCAAACCATGAATTTACAAATTTAATTCACCTCAAACGGAGCTATGGTTCAAAAGTTAGAGCCGTGCGACGTTTAGCTATCTGCTGCTCCTTTCTGAAAAAAAAAAAACCAAAACGGGCTTCTTTGGAACGGGCCGGACTGGTCGCGCATCTCCGAAAATGCGCCTTCGCCAAAGAGAAGTGGAAACGCACGGTAGGCGCCTCCACTTAACTGACGTGGCGGCCAGGGCCCGCCTGTCGGCGTCTGGAGGCGCCACGCTGGCCGCCAGCGCGGACGCGGGCATCCTCGCCTCGAGGCGACGCGGGACGAGCCCGACGCGGTGCGCCAGGGCACGGCCGGCTGCCGGAGCTTGCCGCCGCCGCTGCCGTGGTACCCACCGCCGTTTGCCGGGGTGCGGGCGGGGACCGCGCCACCACGCCGCCTCCGAAGATGACGGCCACGAGCACAGGGTGCTCTGGGGCGCTGCCACGGGAGCGTGTCCCGTGAGCTCGCCGGCGGCGGCGGAGACGATGCCGAGGCTACGGTGCACCATTTCCTAAACTGCAAGTATGGGGAGAAGCAGGGGAACAATAGGAGTCTCCCTACTCATTTAATTGACGAATGAAGCTCGAAATAGCTCGCGGTGATCCGAGGACCCGCGGCCACGATTTCGTCCGCCATGGTCGGCATTGAGCTCCATTCGGCACCTAACTGGGCAGGGAGGTCCAGGGGAGGGGGAGGGATGGCTGATCGCGCGAGTGGCTCGGGGGCGGCTTTTATAGGGCTCGGGGGGGGGGGGGGGGGGGGGGACAGCGGTCATGATGGATCGGCGGGAGAGGCGGGGTGAGGTGTCCCGGTGCTGTAGTTTAACGACGGCCACTGCGTCGATGGTGTAGCATGGTGGGTACTGGACGACGGGAAGCACGCGGCATCGGATAAGCTCGGTGACGTCGGGGTGCTGGTGAGGTGGGGACACGCGGCGGTGCTGTTCCGCGGCGCGTCGGCTTGCGGCAGCGGCGAGTTGGAGGGGTTGAGGTGTCGAGCGGGGTTTCCGGAGGGTCCAGTGGGGGGGTGGGTCACCTGCTGGGCATGGAACGGAACGGGGAGGTGCTGAACAGCGTCGACCAGGAAGTGTCGGTGCTGCCTGGCATGGACATGCCCACGGCGTCCGCGACAGCTACCATGCCGACATCGGCATCGAGATGCCACTATCAGCACAGGGCACCAAAATTAAAACGGTTCGCGTCATCATGTGCCAAATTCCAAACCCTACCAAACTCTAGTTATCCGTTTTTGCTGGTTTGCAACTTTGTCTAAGCAAAATTTCAGAAAACCTAGGGGACACCAGGTGTTCGATGAAATGATGAAGGCTTTGCACATCTCAGAAAAATCCCCAAAATTCACAGTAGGTCATAATGGGTGTATGTGTTAGGTCTGTGGATTTTGAGCTCAATTGAATACATGGAAGATGGTTAAGTAAATTGGTGTTCGAAAAGTGCCCTATTGGCATGGGCATGATAGATGCATCTCCTCAAATGATCTTGACATGATCTTCTGGTTATGTGGTTATATATGGGAGTTTGTCATCTTGGCAAAGCACCAATGCCAAATGATTTTTGTGTCTAGGGTTTGCTTTGGAAATTGCTATTAGGCATAAAAAGAGCATCACAAAGGAAGTACCCCAAATATTGCTCAAATGAGGTTGGGCCAATGGAGTGAAAAGTTCAGGAGGTGAAATTAGGACTATCCACAAAATTGTAGAATTTTTGGATGAGTGGAATGTGTCTGAATAATTATTGGATTGGAAATGGCATAATAGTGAATATGATTTAACTTTGGGATTTTGCATTGGACTATGGAATATTTCTCCATGGGATGGATGTATATGTATGAGGGAACCACTTGGTGGCTTGGTAGAATTTATCTTAAGATACAATTGTGGTGGTGGCTTTTGGTGGGATAGACGGAAGGGTTTTGGAACACTGGAGTGGCATCAATGTGTGACAACGAAAATAGTGGCATCGAGATATGGGGGAGGTTGATAAGCTCAAGGTTTGTTGGGAAATCCCCAAGTGAGCAAAACCAAAGTCAATTCAAAGACCAACAAGTGGGAGAAAATAGTTTGGAAACAGAAAAAGTTTTTCAGGCGGGAGAAAAACATTACTAACATTAGGGCCGAATTTTTGGGATGTGACACTTCACGACCTAGGTTTCCTCCCTTTATATTATCTTCTCGGATTTCCGTCATCCAATCTAGGGTTCACTTGATCGGGCTTATCTCGGCCGTCCGGACTTGGATTGGGCCGAATTTTATGTCCAGATTCATTAGGAGAAAATTCCCTGCAACTTTCGCGACCAAGTTTTTTCCATTTGACATCGTCTTCTGTCCGGTGCGTGACAATCTTCAAAAAGAGTTTTTACACAGATTTCAGTAAAATCCCAATTCGACTCCAACAAGGTTTTCTTTTGTATTTTTGATAATTCGTACACATCAAAGTGTAAAACAAGAACAGTGTGAACTTTTGCAAGTATTAGTAGGTTAGTCCAAATAAATCATAAATCTCACTAGTAGAAAACAGGGGCATTGGTCCCGGTTCCAAAGGGCCTTTGGTCCCGGTTTTCTAACCGGGACTAAAGGGTCGGGACAAAAGGGGGGGGGCCTTTCGTCCCGGTACCTTAAGAACCGGGACCAATGGTCCTCCACGTGGGCGGGGCGGGGGGGCTCCGGGCGGGAACCCTTTGGTCCCGGTTGGTATTACCAACCGGGACCGAGAGTTTTTTTTCAAACCGAATGCTTTTTTTTTGTTTTAACCGAATGCTTTTTTTTGTTTTAACCAAATGCTTTCTTTTTTGGGGGGGGGGGGGGGGGGGGGTTTAAATCAATAGGTGCCGTGTCGCCGTGCCGTGCCGTGTTGTGCCGTGTCGTCGTGTCCGATGCCGTGTCGTGTCGTGTCGTGCCGTGTAAGTGGTACTACCATGCATTAATATTTGATTCATATATACATACATAACGTTTATCACACGTCGAGATCACGTTTCATATATACATACATAACGTCACACGCCGACATAATGTTTCTCACACGTCGAGATGATGTCAATTACATGTCCTCGGGCAAAACAAAATTTGCCGAGTGAAAAAATTCTCCATCTCTCTTCAGGACCGCGGAGTTAAAAAATCCCGCAATTTCCTCTTGAAGTGCTTTTAGGCGCTTCGATGGTATGAGCTGGTCCCGCATTCTCTCCATCTAGATCAATATGAATACGTGAGTTGTTTATAACTATATATATATATGAAATCATAATAAAATAATTTATTGATGGTAGTCAACACAATATGCATGGTAATAAAAAGTGAGAAGAGTGTATACATACATCACGCGTTCTTTGTTCTCTATTCCGCTCTAAGACAAAAGAGCGTATGTACTCGCAAACATAGAATCCACATAAATTTGTCCCAGTATCCTGCCTCAGACACCACTTTACAAAAAAATAGAATTTAATCAAATAATATTGAAGCTTCATAATGGTATTGAAACTAGAATTAAAGAGTTGCTTCATAATGGAGCAATATATATAGTACTACTTACGTTGGTGGTATAAAAATACAGCTCCGGTTTCCACTCCCCTGGAACGATCTTGATGAACCGTTTCCAAACGCTGCCCGCCAATAGAAAAATGATTAAAGAAGTTATTGATTAGTTGATATCTGAAAATGAATGACAGAGGTCGATATAGAGCGATAATGATTGAAATTACATCTGGAGCATATCTTGAATGCGTTGGTACTTTTCCATTGGTTTCCTTAGCGAGTCCATGACTTGAACGACTCCTTGGTCAACTCTAATGATTAGCAGAATCTAGTGGAAACTGCGCACGTTTATATGTCAATGACTCATCGGTTACACTAAAGATATGCAAAGCAAAATAGAATGGGTAGAAGGTAACACTCACTTGTTGACGTAAGGAAAAAGTATTTCTCCGCAAGTATTTTGTTTCACTAACCAATTGACCAGGCTATCCTCGGTGGTCTTCCAATTGTATTGTACGGTCACTTCATGAATATAATTTGGGTCAATGAACCCAGTGTCATAGATGCCCTTTTTTCTGCATTCGACAATCATCATTCTACAATACAAAAGAATATAATTTGGGTCAATGAACGTGCAGAGCTGAAGACTTAATTAAATTGCAGAAATAAATCACTTACAAACAATAGGAACTGACGATGACTTTGTCGAGGGCATCTTGATTGAATAACTGAAATACTTCCGAAAACGGAATATATAACAAGTCATCTGTGAAGTAATGCTTTTTCTTATAACTCACCCAGAAAGCTTCATGCCCGGCCGCTGCAGCTTTCTCGTACCAGTGATGCAATCGACGCAATTGGTATGATAGAGAACTGATCTCCTCAGGTCTGACCAGGGACTTCCCGGGTTTATATGTCCATGCATACTGATACTGTTGCTGTGGTTGTACGAGCTGGGCAACTGTTTTAGTTGAGATCACCTTCAGCGGGGATATTGACTTTTTTGCCTGTTCTCCGAGCTGGGCCACTTGTTTCCCGCGTTTTGCAGCATAGAACTGCTCCTTCTTTAGTCGATCTGCCGCCTCCTTGTCCTCCTTCATCTTCTGCTTCTTTAGGAGATAGGCAGCCTTCTTTTCCTCGGCCTCTTGACTAATTGTCTTCAGCATGACACGATCATAGTCATCTGCCAATGGAGGTGACTTTGGCCGGGGATTGCTGAAATTTTTCAGAAATGTCTCAACTTTTTCTGGATCCAGTTTCTCTCTAGGCGGGGACCGTTTCGGAGCTAACTGTTCTGTAATATGGGCACGCATGCATGTATCTTCTGCACCTCTAATCCTAGAGGGCAGACAACCTTCTTTGCTTCGTATGTACTGGGGGGTAATACGTTATCCCTTGGAAGCATCTTCTTTATTATTTTCAGCAATTTTTCAAATCCCTTGTCAGATATACCATTCTCTGCCTTCCATTGCAGCAATTCCAGCGTGGTACCAAGCTTTTTCTGGCCATCTTCGCAAGTTGGGTACAACAATTTCTTGTGATCCTCTAACATGCTCTCCAACTTCAACCTCTCGTTTTCACTTCCGCTGTTTATCTGTGCATCAAGAATGGCCCGACCAAAATCATCATCGTGCTGATCAACAATGGGCTCTTCTTCAGCTTCGTCTTCCCCCATTGCAGTATCACCATCTTCGGTGAACGTAGGATAGTTGTCATTATCCTCTTCTTCTTCATTTTCTTCCAATATAACCCCTCTTTCTTCGTGCTTGGTCCAACAATTATAACCGGACATGAAACCATGCTGCAACAGGTGGACGTGAATGGTTTTTGAGGTAGAGTAATCCTGCGTATTCTTGCAGACGCTACATGGACAAGAAATAAAACCATTCGACGGCTTGTTTTTCTCAGCCACACGGAGAAAATAATGCATGCCATTAATATAGTCGGGAAATCGTCGGTCACTGTACATCCATTGCCGGCTCATCTGCATTATATAAATATATCAAAAACTATTGCACTACATCAAGAGTATATAATAGTGACCAAATTAGTTAATACAAGTTCATCACATTAAAACCAAACTAAAGTAATTGCAATGCATAGTCCTCATAAAACATACATTAATTGAAACTAACATACAACTATCTAAATAATTTAAATCCAAAACCAAATGCGATCAAAATCGTAACTAAGGTAACTACTGAACCAACAACATAATGGTACCAAGCCTCCTGACTAATGGAATATTTTCTAATCTTTTTAATCTTCAAGCGCATTGCATCCATCTTGATCTCATGGGCATGTGCGACGTCGGCAAGCTTGAACTCGTGTTCATCGATGATGTCGGCAAGCTTCAACTCCAATTTCATCTTATCTTCTAGGCATTGCAGACGAAGATCTTCACTTCTTTCCAATTTTGCTTTCAAATCATTGTTTTCTTTTACAAAAAACTCGACAATAGGGTCGGTTGGAATTTCCGGTTCAACTACCTCCTAGATAAAAGTTTCTATGTCAAGTTGGTAGGTATAGTTGTTTTAAACACGAAATGAAACAAATAGTTATGAAAATATACCATATCCGAATCATAGACCGGACAAGGGCCGACGGGGGCGCATATCAAAACCATGACACTATACATATAAAAAAAACATAAGAAAAATATACAAGAAATAAATATGCTTTTAAATCATACATGTCATTTTTCTTAAAATAGAAGATAAAGAAAAAAAGCTCACCAAGGTGGTGCCGGTGATGGGACGACGCGGGCTATCGACGGCGGTGAGGACGGGACGACACTAAAATCCACAAATAATAAATTAATTTGAGCTCAAAATGCATATAAAAAATTAAACTCTCTAGCTAGGCATTTCATCAAACACCTTGCTTGCACTACAAACCATAAAATGAGCTAAACTAGCAATGAAATGAGCTAAAGTTGCAACTTCGGAGAAAAGGATGATGTTGCTAACCCTTGAATAGATGGGGTACCTTTAATCCTCACAAGTGGTGCAAAAAAATGGGGATTAACTTGAGTGAGTGAGAGGAAAAGGAGGAGAAAATGTTGATGAACTCAAGCTCAAAATGGTGGTGGCCTCGGGTGGAAGATATGATATATGTGCAGGGAAGACCTTTGGTCCCGGTTCGTAGCTGGAACCGGGACCAAAGCGTGCCTGCCAGGGGTCCCACGGCTGCCGCCACATGTGCAGATCCTTTGGTCCCGGTTCCAGACACGAACCGGGACCAAAGGTCCCAATTGAACCGGGACCAAAGGTCCCCGGCGCCCCGGCCGATGGAACCGGGACCAATGGGGGCATTGGTCCCGGTTATTTAATGTGCCGGGACAAAAGGGCAGAATGGAAGCCCCTTTTTTCACTAGTGTCTATCTTCTATTATATAATTAAAACAGAAGACAAACAACGGCTGGGATTTAACAACAATAAGGAGCGGTCCAGATCGACGTGGGAAAATAATAACGATCGTACCAGCAGTCCAGATAAGAAGGAAAGAAAACGTTTCTCTGTAGCAGTCCGGTATACACACGTCGGCTTCCAACTTCCTCAAA
>QRDG01002447.1:0-30287 GCA_012064385.1 Puccinellia tenuiflora | reverse complement strand
CACATATCTATGACCACTGGTGAAGACAAGAATGTGGGAAGACTATTTCATTATGGTTAGTTGGAGACTTACAACAGCAACTAGGAAGTAAGAAGTGGTGAACAGTTTAGCCAACGGTCGCGGCTTGTTTATCTTCCCGATATCCAATCGTGCTTCACTGAACTTCTCAACAGCAATCTGCATTTGAAATGCACACCCACTTATTTTTTTTTGCCTTTGAAGGGTACAAGAAATTTCGCATGGTATAAGTTAAACAGATGCTTTGCCTCATTTGCAATGTTGCACCCATGAGGACACAACAATTGATTCCAAGCGTATTCGTAATTAATTTTGATATCATGCATGGTCCTTCCATCTTGACCTCCATGCCCTTGATGAGGGATATAGCCTCTGCTCCTGTCTTAATTTCCCCAAGCTTCTTACATATACCCTCCACAACTTGATGCGGGGTCACAAAAACCAGCATGTCTGCGTCTTTGACTGAGAAATCGAGATTAAATTATTATAGACACTTATTTGGCAACATGCGAACAACATGATGTGTACTCACAACGATGATGGAAACAAAACGTTTCAAATTCATGCTGCTAAGTGGATTATATTCCTTAGAAGAAAATCAATCCAAAATTACATATCTGTGATCAGCATAATACATACTCCTACTAAATAGTTCGCATTTTTTTCTTAGTTTCAACTAGAATTGCATTCATACTAGCATCCAAAAGTTTCCTCCTGATGATAACTATGGTTACCTGCACTCTCCAAGTCAGGGTCAGCAATTACATTAGTTCCAAGCTTTATGCCCGGCAAGTATTTGCAGTTCTCCTGAAACACGCAAGAACAAAATCAACAGTGCTGTACAAGGTATAACCTGCTCCAGAAGTAAAACCGACCAAATGTAATCAGTTCAACTTCTTACATTTGCTTGGTTAATGGACTCAGATAGCTTCTGGCCTGAGGGCAATGTTTCTTCAAACACCCACATCCTTATTTCGTCTGCAAACGGTTCACCCCCAAATTAATACCAGAGGGAATCTAACCAAGAACACAGAGTTAACGAGTCAATGTCAAAGGAACATGTTATCCTGTATCGGATCATCCTGTTAGTTAGCACTAAAATAGCCAACCAAAATGATAGGATACATGTGGCCTCCTAGTGCACTTGCATGTATAAATTCTTCAAGGACAGGCAGAGAACTAGCAATTCAAATGGAAGGCGGTCTGAAACAAGCGCACACATGCTGACTGCATATAAGCAGAGGCACTGCACGGTTGAAGAACAAGGCAGAGCATTTTCCATCCTCAGATACGGGCAGAGAGAGGTGGTTACCATGGAAGGCGGGCAGCTTGGCGGTGTTTGGAGGCGATGAGGCGGGCTGCGACGCTGCCCCAGTTGCCGCTGCCGATGACGGCCACCCGGTGCTTGCTTTCGGCGTGCCCGTTGTTCTTCATCTCCCAGAGGCTCTGGAACGCCAGACCAACAAAGCTGCCGCCCGGCCAGTCCAGCAGCACCAACAGCCAGGAACAAGAACAAGCTCCGGAGCTTACAATAGGATGGGCAGACAGACCCCACGAATCAGCAGCGCATATATACAGAATCCGGGCGAGAGGGAGGGGGCGGGCGGAGTGTAAGAGCCAAGACGGTGATTTTTTATATGTTAGGAGGGGGCTGTGGCGGGCCATCCCAAGAATTTTCGCTTCGCGCGGGTCGCAGTTGTCTGTAGTCCGCAACAACGCCGCCGCCGGCACGATGAGGCGACAGGGGAGGAGGAGGAGAGAGTGGAGGCGGTGGTTGGCTGGCGGGAGCGGAGGAGGAGAAGGATGATTCGTCGATCTGGTAGTCGGTGGTCGTCTCTTTCTTCTGCTCGCCTCGGTGGTATCGAGGCAAACTCTGCTCTTGCGCACCTGTATATATATGTGTTTGCGATTTAGCCGGCCCGGCCCGAAGGCATGCTTCATGTACACACAAATTCCAGGGAACCAACAGCTGAACGCACACAGGATTCAGGGAATCATCGTTGTAAAGAAACCAAGATTCAGAAATTAAAAGCTCAGTCGTCATGGATCATGCTCCATGGTTAACTCAACCGAGACACACAAGCAAGGTGCTGGTATTCCTAGAAACAAGTAAAGGTGCTGGTGTGCTGACCTGTTTCTTCGTGTACCAGATTTGGATCCTGATCATGGTCTTGGTTCCAGAATCCTTGACATGTCAGAATTTTGTTTGTCACATTGCTGCAATCTCTATGCTGTGATATTGACCATCAAGTCAACTTTATGTGAAGGGAACATGATCCGTGTTCTTACCCATAAATACAGTGAGCTATCAGCTATCTCTGTGCTCCAAAACGGGGTTAGTGGACAAAGTTGAGCTTGAAGTCACTCCCAGTTAACAAAGGCCAAACAACATGGATCATGCAATCTCAACCTTTGTTATCCAGCCTGCATCTGGTCCTCCACATTCCACACAGCTCCAAGCAGGGTTCTTCACTATCCCTTTCCCTGCCATGACCTCCCTGACCTCCGCAGCACTACCCCATTGCCCATCACCAGCAAAGATCTTCGATAACTGAACATGGCGGACGAGTCATGAGGCAGAGCTCCATCAGGCGCGTCGACACCCGGATCGCGTTCTCCAGATTGCCGTGGATCTGGCAGGCACTAAGCACAGCTCTGTACACCGAGACGCCAGGTTCTATAGGCATGTCACTGGTCAAAGACTTGGCTTCCTGGAGATGGCCTGCTCGACCAAGGAGGTCGACAATGCACGCGTAGTGCTCCTGCCGTGCCCCTGTGAGAAACCCGTTTGTTCTCATCAAGTTGAAGTACTCTAACCCTTGATCCGCCAAACCGATGTGGCTGCAAGCTGTGAGCACCAACAGGAAGGTTGTGTGGTCTGGCTGAACATTCAGTCTCCTCATCTGTTAAAACACCTCGACCACCTCTTTGACATCGGAACCGTATCCGGTTTTGAGGATCAGAGCATGGACTTGACTGCCCTCCAGCAGTGAGGATGAGTTCTCCATCGCCTTCAGCATGCTGGCAAAGGTGAGCACATCTGTGTCGGCGCCATGCCTTCTCATCTCCAGGAACTGCTGAAACGCCTCGTCCCAAACAGGAGAGCCCCGAGATCACTGGGAGCGAATGAGCTGAGAAGGCTACTGTATGTCATCATGTTTGGTGCTAACCCTGACTGTTCCATCTCCCTGACCAGCACCATAGGTCTTCTTGCTAAGGAGAACCGCTGATAAAAGTGGCCACATTCTTCTCTCCCATCTCCTCAAGAACACGCTGCGCGGCTGACACATTGTGGCATTTGGTGTTCATGTCGACCAAGGCAGTGCCAATGACGACGCTACTAGTACAGATGCCACACTTGAGGGCAACGCTCCAACGTCCGCTCTTTCCATCCTCGTGCAGGCGACCAGGACGCTGGACACGGCGGACGTGGCAGGGGAGACGCCCGCCCGCCCGCACCATGCCCGCAAACGGACCCAGGGCGAGGCGAGGAACAGCACGGGAGCGCGCATGACCGTAGACGAGCGTGCTCCAGGCCACGCTGGTCTTCTCAGGCATTTCGTCGAACAGCAGCTGGGCCATCTTTAGGAGACCGGAGTGGCGGTATAGGTTGAGCAAGGCAGTGCCGCTGTGCCGGTGAAGAAGTTGGCCGCAAAGCCTTGCTTGGTGGCCATCCCATGGAACTGCCCCGCGGCCAACGGGCTCGGCGGGAGACCGGCGGCGAGAAGCTGGACGAACCCCCGTGGCGTTCGCGCGTGGGGAAGGATGCCGCCGGAATGTGGCATGTGCGGGCCAAACGAGTGGTGGCGTGGGTTCGTGGCCGGGCGCGTTCGCCGTCCGTGGAGCCGCGGGGAACTGACGGCCGCTGGTGCGGAGCGTGTCGCCGCACCGCCGGGCGGCGTGCGCCGGCGTCTGAGAAGACGCCGCGTGATGTTTTTGCCTGGAAGGAGGCGTCACAGATTTGAAGGGACAAAAACAGTTTTGAATTGCTAGATTTCAATCAACCATTAAAGGTACAAAACAAATTTGAAAGTTAATTATTGTGCTGATTTGAAAATTTTGGGTGCACATATATATTTGGGATATATTCTGTTGTACCAGACTTTTTCCAGTGCACATTGTC
Source organism: Puccinellia tenuiflora (assembly GCA_012064385.1). Lineage (NCBI taxonomy): Eukaryota > Viridiplantae > Streptophyta > Magnoliopsida > Poales > Poaceae > Puccinellia > Puccinellia tenuiflora. Next base: position 26,146 of record QRDG01002447.1, on the reverse strand, counting down.
CATAGTGCTTTTTAGAAATTGGATTATCACATTGGAATTTGAGAGTAGTTTAACATTAAACCAAGTTTATATGTTTTTTACATTTTCTTGTCTGCATATACTGAATTTTGTCATGCAACATGTGTTGATACTCATAGTATTATTCCAGCAAAGCGTCGAAGTACTTCTTGTTCTGTTGGGAGTCCATGTGATCGTTCGGATAGGCACGCTAAGTCGTTTGACATGAGGATGACAAAATGATTCGAAGAAAGAGTGGTATGTTTTTGATTAGTTGATTATAAGTAATTATTTATATCAATGGGTTACTTTTAATTTTATCCAGTTTTGATACCTCGTGTGTTGCAGTGGACATCCTTTTTAGATGCCCTCCTTTACGAACGAAGACCATCTAATTCGTCAGATCTCAGGATTTATATTCTCAACTTGGACATTCTCAATCAATCACCGACTGGTTGATGTATCCAGACCTGTTTAATAATGTCAAGAGTGGAAGAGAATGAAAATTCAGAGAAACTAACGAGAGAAATTTGAAAGGAATGGAATGCACCAAGATGAAGTAAACATGCAATGGGGCAGTAAACTTTTAAGTAATAAAACTCCTTTTATCAAAAAAAAGAAAGAATGCAATGAGGCGGTCAGTAACCAAGAATATGATCAGAATCAGACAACTGTGATTTTTTTTTTGGGGGTATAAATGAAGCGAAGCCCAACCTCTGCATTGGAAAGGGGAATGATTACACATGTAAATATATGTGATGACGTAGATATGCTCCATGTGAAGATAGATTATCACTGATGACTCTTGGTTGGGGTTTTCTTTCTAAGAGATATTGATCTCCACTATTTTTGCCTTATATGTTTCATTTTTTCAGTTTATTTTTGTCCTAACTCAACTGCCACTTAGATGTGCGTAGCCACCACCACCCTCACGAAACCTATTTCGATGATGCAAGGGATCAAACCTTAAAGTTTTGGCACTTGTGGCACAAGAATGTATATTAATTAAAGGAGCAAATTCCACTTTTTACCCTACATGTGTACATTTGTGACACTTATTACCCCATTTAGTGAGACAAATTTATAAATACACCATATATGAAAGTTTGAACATGATTTTTACCCTGTTTTGACATCATATATGATTCGTTAGAATAATCAGAGTGTGGCATCAATGATAATGGACGGACTTCTCTTCACCATATGTTCAACTCCTTGTCATTGTCTTGATATTTTTCAGCCTCAATCATCAGCTCACACCTTTACCAACGGACATGTATCTGAAAAAAATCCAAAGGTTCTGAAATGGGTAATCTAGATGATTTTACATTACATGGGGTAATTAGTGTCACAAATGCATAAATAGGGGGTAAAACATGGAATTCACTCTAATTAAATAGTTTACAGATCAAACTTGGATTTTTGGAAATAACCAAGGACGAAATATTGGACTTGTCGTAAGAATTTAAGTAGAAAAAATAATAACTATGAAAAATATTTTTTCTAAAGGGAAAGAACAAAGAAAGTTATCGGACCTTCAAATCTCTAAGAAACAAAATACATCATTAATGATGCTTATTTAGCGGAGTTCTTTTTTAACCTTATTTAGCGGAGTTCTAATCCATTGGATGGATTCCTTTGGTTGGTCAAGACACACATTCCCCTCCGCACCACCAACAACCCTAGCCAGCCCCAGTTTGCCCCGTATGAGGCCCATGCGGCCCCCCTCATGGTTTTAAGCCCTAGGCAGCCTAGGGACAACTCCGGTACACTCTCGAGCTCTCCGATGAACCCTAGTACATTAAATGTTTTTCGATAAACCTTCCACAATTTTTTTTTGGAATCTCTCCGAAATTAATTCAATGACACCGAAACTTATTCCAATAACATTTTTCTCATTCACCTAACATATATTGCTCTCACAAAATACTGAATTTCCTTAAGCGTGTGGCCCCAATAGGTTCGGTAATGTGCATACATGACTCTGGAACACTTTATGATCAATAACCAACAACGGAACCTGGACGCCCGTGATGTCTCCTACGCATATACAAGTATATTCGAGCGAACATTGCATTACTAAAGTGATAATCCTTTTGCTTCGTGAGAGTAATGACAACCGGAGGCAATATATGGGTATCCTTATGTTTCAACACTTTGATTACTACGCCAGCTAGAACCACAAGAAAATAATGAAACCAGATGCAATCAAGCCAGGCAAAAATTGAAGGGTCGCAGCATGGAAAACAAAAAAAAATTCCTACGCATACAAGACGGAATAAACCCAACACAAGATCTGATCTACGAGATGTTGGTAGCAAGGAGATCGAATCTCACCCTCGAAGAAAACCGTAAGCGTTTTGTCGAGGCAGGGGTTGGCTAGTCGATCCCCGCAACTAGACTCGTCTAGTCGCGAGGAGATGTATTATCCAAGCGTCGCACGAGCAACACCTCCGAGAGATCCACACGTACAGCTCGATGAAGACTCCACGTTCTTGATCCCGCAAGAGTTGGTGGAGAGGCTCGCGAGATCAGCAGCACGATGACGGTGCCGTGGTGTGTATGGTGGAGATCCGACAGGGCTTCGCCAAGCGTCTGCGGAGAGGAGGTGGAGGTGGTGCGGCTAGGGTTGGAGGGGGCGGCGGCTAGGGCACCTTGGGGTGGAGACAATGGGTGCCGCACCCCCTCCCCTGCCCCTCCTTATATAGGGGGCAAAGGGGGGTGCGCCCCATCCCCTCCTAGGGCCGGCGGCTAGGGGAGGCTTGGCCCCCAAGCCAGCCGCCCTAGGGTTAGGGTTTGGCTGGCCGGCCGCCCCCCCTTCTTGGGCTTTTAGCCCTTGCCGCATGGGCCCTTTAGGGCATGGTGCGGCTGGCCCAAGTGGCCAGTCTACCAACCCTTTATTCCATATGGGCCCCATACTCCTATGGGCCCCACTTCTAGACCCCTCTAGAACCTTCTAGAATATTCCGGTACCTTACCGATAAATTCCCGAACCTTTTCGATACCTCCGGAAACTACTTTCCTTATATGAATCTTATTCTCCGGACTACTCCGGAACTCCTCGTGACGTCCAGGATCCTATCCGGGACTCCGAATCAATATTCTTTCTCACCATCATTTATCTCGAACCCTAACTACATCGAACGTTAAGTGTGTGACTCTGCGGGTTCGTGAATATGTCATATTAATAGCGGGACCGGGATGCCCATATTAATTCCTACATATTCGACGAAGTACTTTACCAGTCGAACCACAATGTCTGGGATTCAATTAATCCATATATGATTCCTTTTGTTTCACGATATATTACTTGTCTGAGATTCAATCCACCGATATCTCCATATCTGATTAATCTCGTTCCCGACAAGTTCTCTTTACTTGTTCCCATAGAATAGGATCCCTTATGACTAGCTACTTAGTCATATGCTTGCAAGCGTTTGGATGCTATACTACCGAGAGGGCCCAGAGATATCTATCCAATCGGAGAACCTGAAAGCCACCTTTATAATCACCCAGTTACGAAGTGACGTTTGATGTCCACAAAGCACTCCTCCGATAAGCGGGAGTAACATAATCTCATGGTCTAAGGAAACTATATTTGACATCTATTTAATTTGAGTCTTGTCCATCATATCATCTCCCATGATACAAACTTCGTTTATCAAGTGATTCATAAATCCATGGTTAGGAAACATCTAACCATCACTTGATCAAACAAACTAGTCACAAGAGGAAAGACTAGGGACACATTACCGTTTATATTCCACACATGTATTTGTTTCCGCTTAATACAATTCTATCATGGATATAAACATTTATCATGAACGGAAAATATGATAATTAATAATCTTTATTATTGCCTCTTGGGAATATTCCCAACAGTCTCCCACTTGCACTAGAGTCAATAATCTAGTTTACATTTGTAGCAATCTAACACCCATGGCCTCTCAGTGTTGATCATGTTTTGCTCGTGGAAGAGGTTTAGTCAACGGGTGTGCCACATTCAGATCCGTGTGCACCTTGCAAATCTCAATGTCTCCATCTTGGACATTCTCACGCAAATTGTGAAAGCGGCGCTTGATATGCTTTGTGTTCTTGTGTGAAGTTGGCTCCTTGGCAAGAGCAATCGCACCTGTATTATCACAGTACAGGGCCAGTGGTCTTGACGCACTTGGAACCACACCCAGTTCAGAGAGGAACTCCTTCATCCAGACTGTTTCACTAGCTGCCGACGAGGCTGCCATATATTCCACTTGTGTTGAAGATTTCGCCACCACGCTCTGCTTGGAACTCCTCCATCTCACAACGCCACCATTTAGAATAAACACGTATCCGGACTGAGACTTAGAATCATCCGGATCTATATCCCAACTAGCATCGACGTAACCCCTTACGACAAGCTCTTGGTCACTTCCATAAACGAGAAACATTTCCTTAGTTCTATTTAGATACTTAAGGATATTCTTGACAGTTGTCCAGTGTTCCACTCCTGGATCACTATGGTACCTGCTAGTCAAACTTACATCATGGCACACATCTGGTCTAGTATATAGCATGGCATACATGATAGAGCCTATGACTGAGGCATAGGGAACCTTGTTCATTGTCTCTCTATCTTCTGCCGTATCAGGACTTTGAGTCTTACTCAAGACCTTTCCTTGCAACATTGGTAAGACCCCCTTCTTCGAATTTTCCATTCTGAACTTCTTCAGAACCTTGTCAAGGTATGTACTCAGTGAAAGCCCTATTAGGCGTTTTGATCTATCTCTAGATTTTAATGCCTAAAATATACGCTGCTTCGCCAAGATCTTTCATTGAAAAACTTTTATTCAAATAAGCCTTTATACTTTCTAGTAGTGTAACATTATTTCCAATCAATAATATGTCATCCACATATGGTATCAGAAATGCAACTGTACTCCCACTCACTTTCTTGTAAATACAGGCTTCTCCATAAGTTTGGACAAATCCAAACTCTTTGATCACTTCATCAAACCGGAGATTCCAACTCCGTGATGCTTGCTTCAGTCCATAAATGGATCTCTGAAGTTTGCATACCTTGTTAGCATCCTTTGGATCAACAAAACCTTCGGGCTGTACCATGTACAACTCCTTAATATGACCATTAAGGAACACGGTCTTCACATCCATTTGCCAAATTTCATAGTCATAAAAAGCGGCAATTGCTAACATAATCCGAACAGATTTCAGCATCGCTACCGGTGAGAATGTCTCATCGCAGTCAACTCCTTGAATTTGTCGGAAACCCTTTGCGACAAGTCGAGCTTTATACACGGTGACGTTTCCGTCAGCGTCTGTCTTTCTTTTGAATATCCATTTGTTCTCAACAGCCTTACGGTCTTTAGGCAGGTCCACCAAAGTCCATACTTGGTTTTCATACATGGATTCCATTTCAGATTTCATGGCTCCTAGCCATTTATCGGAGTCTGGGCTCATCATCGCTTCATCATAATTCGTAGGTTCATCATTGTCTAACAACATGACATTCATGACAGGGCTATACCAATCAGGAGCGGTACGTTCCCTTGTTGACCTGCGAGGTTCAATAGCAGCTTTGACTGGAGCAGCATGATCACCATCATTTGCTCTTTCTTTAGGTGGCGAAGGCTGCTCTGGAACATCTTCCAGTTCTGCGCTACTCGGCATCTCAAGAACAGGTTTGATAACCTCGTCAAGCTCTACTTTCCTCTCACTCACTTCTTTCGAGAGAAACTCCTTCTCTAGAAAGGAACCATTCTTGGCAACAAATATCTTGCCCTCAGTTTTGTGGTAGAAGGTATACCCAATAGTTTCCTTAGAGTATCCGATGAAGACGCATTTTTCTGACTTGGGTTCAAGCTTATCAGGCTGAAGTCTTTTCACATAAGCCTCGCAACCCCAAATTTTAAGAAACAATAGCTTTTTCTTCTTGCCAAACCATAACTCATATGGAGTCATCTCAACGGATTTTGATGGTGCCCTATTTAAAGTGAATGCGGCTGTCTCTAATGCATAGCTCCAAAATGATAGTGGCAGATCGGTGTGAGACATCATAGATCACACCATATCTAATGAAGTACGATTACGACGCTCAGACACACCATTGCGCTGTGGTGTTCCGGGTGGCGTAAATTGTGAAACAATTCCATATTCCTTTAAATGCATGCCAAACTCGTAACTCAAATATTCACCTCCACGATCAGATCGGAGAAACTTTATTTTCTTGTTACGATGATTCTCAACTTCACTCTGAAATTCTTTGAACTTTTCAAACGTTTTAGACTTTTGTTTCATTAAATAAATATACCCATATCTACTTAAATCATCGGTGAAGGTCAAGAAATAACGATATCCACCGCGTGATGCAACACTCATAAGACCGCACACATCAGTATGTATGATTTCTAACAAGTCTGTTGCTCTCTCCGTCATGCCGGAGAATGGTGTTCGAGTCATCTTGCCCATGAAGCATGGTTCGCAAGTTTCAAATGATTCGAAATCGAGTGATTCCGAAAGTCCACCAGAATGGAGTTTCTTCATGCGCTTTACACCAATATGACCCAAACGACAGTGCCACATATATGTGGAATTATCATCATTCGGTTTGTGGCGTTTAGCATCAACATTAATAACATATGTATCATTACTATCGAGATTCAATAGAAATAAACCATTCCTCTCATGTGCATGACCATAAAAGATATTATTCATATAAACAGAAACACCAGAGTTCTCTGACTTAAATGAATAACCGTCTCGCAATAAACAAGATCCAGATATAATGTTCATGCTCAACGCAGGCACAAAATAACAATTATTAAGGTTTAAAACTAATCCCGAAGGTAAACGCAGAGGGAGTGTGCCGACAACGATGACTTCAACTTTTGATCCATTTCCGACGCGCATCGTCACCTCGTCCCTTGCCAAGCGGATGTCTATTCCGCAGCTCCTGTTTCGAGTTACATATATTAGCAACTGAACCAGTATCAAATACCCAGGTGCTACTACGATCACTTGTTAAATACACATCAATAACATGTATATCACATATACCTTGTTTGACGGTGCCAGCCTTCTTGTCTGCCAGATACTTGGGGCAGTTCCGCTTCCAGTGCCCAGTTCCTTTGCAGTAGAAGCACACAGTATCAGACTTAGGGCCCTTCCTTGACTTCTTCGCAGGCGTGGCAGCTCGCTTGCCACCCTTCTTGAAGTTGTCTCTCTTGCCCTTTTTCTTGAAACTAGTGGTCTTGTTGACCATCAACACTTGATGCTCCTTCTTGATTTCCACTTCCGCGGTCTTTAACATCGCGAAGAGCTCAGGAAGAGTTTTCTCCATTCCTTGCATGTTATAGTTCATCACAAAGCTCTTGTAGCTAGGTGGAAGTGACTGGAGAACACGGTCAATCCCCAACTCATTGGGAATGTGCACACCCAGCTGCGCCAGACGATCACCGTACCCAGACATCTTGAGCACGTGTTCACTGACGGAGCTGTTCTCCTCCATCATACAACTAAAGAACTTGGAGGAGGCTTCATACCTCTCCACCTTGGCTTGAGTCTGAAACATTGCTTTCAGATCATTGATCATCTGATGAATGCCATGGTGCTCAAAATGCTTTTGGAGCTTTGGTCCTAAGCCATACAACAGACCGCACTTAACTATCTCATGGTCCTCAGAACGGGCCGTCCAGACGTTCCTAACATCTTTAGTCGCGCCGTCTGCAGGGGCGTCACCCAGCAGTGCATCTAGGACATACTGTTTCTTGGCAGCAGCGAGGATAATCTTCAGATTCATAAACCAATCTGAGAAATTGCTTCCATCGTCTTTCAGCTTGTCTTTCTCTAGGAACGCATTAAAATTCATGGTGGTGTTGGGACGGGCCATTGATCTACAACATTATTTGCAAAAGGTGTTAAGACTAGGTTCATGATATTTTGTTCGTGTTAATCTAAATTACTTAAACGAACTCCCACTAAACTCAACATCTCTCTGGTTTGTTTTGTGATACACGATCCAAATCCACCACACCAAAACCGATCATCACGTGAGATGGTGTAGCTTCAGAGGTGAACATCTCCATGTTGATCATATCATCCATATGACTCGTGTTTAGCCTTTCAGCTCTTGTGTTCCGAGGCCATGTCTGTACATGCTAGGTTCGTCAAGGAAACCGTAGTATTTCCGCATGTGTAACTGGCTTACACCCGTTGTATGTGAACGTAGAATCTATCACACCCGATCATCACGTGGTGCTTCAAAACGACGAACTTTGGCAACGGTGCATACTAGGGGAGAACACATCTTGATATTGACGTGAGAGATCACCTTATCATGCTACCGTTACGATCTATCTAAGCAAAACATAAGGTGTATAAAAGGATTAACATCATATGCAATTCAATATTGTGACATGGTATAGCCTTTTCTTGTGCCTTTGATCTCCATCTCCAAAGCACCGGCATGATCTCCATCATCACCAGCTCATGCGCCATCGCCATGGTTGTCTCCACCAACTATTGCAACTACTACTATTAGCTACTCTTAGTAAATAAAGTAAAGCAATTACATGGCGTTTAAAGTGACACGCAGGTCATACAATAAATAAAAAACAACCATAAGGCTCCTGCCGGTTGCCGTACTCATCGACATGCAAGTCGTGAAAATTACAAAACATGATCATTGTGTTGACACACGAACACGTTACGTGTACCCTCGGCGTCGAGCGCGATACGCAGGACACGTCGCCGAAGGAGGCTCACCGGAAGTGCGATACGCAAGACAATCCGGCGAGCGCTTTTGAAGACCCGAAACCCCACGCGGCCGGGAGAGACCCCGTCTGGATGCACGGCAGTGATGGGATGCCCTAGGTCGATTCGCTCGTTCCTAGGACTTCGTAGATCTAAGCTCTCCAACACGAAGAATGCCGATGAACGAGAAGCAGAAAAACTAGGGTAGGAGATGAAAGTTTGTAGATTGGTTTTTGCGATTGTGTGTTGTTTCAATCGGCCGGCACCCTCGTATATAAGGGCGGCTGGACTTTCCGTGCAAGGAAAGGTTTGGATTCACGTCCAAAACCCTAATTAGGGCCCAATTCGGATGGACTAGTCCGAACTTTCCAAAACTGTTCGGTTTAAAACCTGACTGCATCTTGCGGGTCATTTTCGTGTCAGTAAACGACCTTTAATCAAAATCTTGCAGAAGACAAAGTTGTTCGTCTCGAAAAAACGAAGATCTTTCATGTTATACAGTTTTCCATTTGACTTCATCTGGACCGTCTAAATTCAGTCGGAAGTAATTCGATTCGTTTTTCAGCCTTTCCAAATCCTACTCGCTCGAGGACAGAGCATGTCTATGGTAAGGCGGGCCTGCCCAGCGCCTCTTCCTGCTCACCCGAGGACAGAGTATTTTGGCTCCACAGATTGCATATGACCTCGGATTGAGATGGTCCAAAAACCAAAGTTGTTCGTCTCGATAATACGCACAACTTTGGTTCACATTATTTTTCCATTTGAGGTCATCGTGATATCATATCTTTTTAAGCCAAAATCATCCGTCAACACATGCCCCCCTATTTTTTGGCAAAGCTTGCGTGCCGAAAAATAACTTTCCTCTCTTGTTCTAAGGACGATGTCAACACTCCATCGGCCATATATTCTTAGGGCGATAATAGTCTATCGGCCACATATGCTAAGGGCGATATATATATCTATCGGCCATATGTGTGTCTTAAGCTTCTTGCCACACACTCGGGTAGAACTTTTTTAAGTACCTTCCATTGAGAGCTCGGGGCAGTAAATCTCCCTCTATAGATTCCACCAAATATGAATTTCCGGGAACTACTCTTACGATCTTGAAAGGACCCTCCCAACTTGGAGACCATTTGCCAAATTTTCTGTCTTTCGAACCAACTGGCAAAATTACCTTCCATACGAGATCACCAACCTGAAAGCTCTTCAACTTTACTTTCTTATTGTAGGCTCTAGCTACCCGTAGCTTGTCTTTCTCTATGTCCCTCAAAGCAGCTAAACGTTTATCGGCGACTTCATCAATATTATCCATCATCAGATTATGAAAATCAACCGCCGATAAATCATTCTGTTTGGCTAATCTCAAAGCAGCCAGATTTATTTCCACAGGTAAAACGACTTCTTGTCCATACACAAGTTCATATGGAGTTACCTTTGTAGCGCCATGCCTTGAAATTCTGTGTGCCCACAAAGCTTCGGACAATACTTCATGCCATCTCCTTGGATGATCTTCAATCTTCTTTTTATCAGCTTGATTAATATTTTATTGCTAGACTCGACTTGCCCATTGGCTTGGGCATAATATGGAGATGAACTAAGCATTTTTATTCTATAGGATTCGGCAAACTCCTTCACTTCCTTCGCCATAAATGATGTACCTTGATATGTAGTCAAAGTTTGTGGAATACCGAATCTATGTATAATATGTTCAGTTATGAATTTGATTACCTCTGTACGGGTCATATTTCTGAGAGGTACTGCTTCAGACCATTTAGTGAAATAATCGGTGGCCACCAACACGAACCGATGCCCCTTTGAAGAAGAAGGATGAATCATACCAATGAAATCCAACCCCCAACCTCTGAATGGCCACGGCTTTATAATAGGATTCAACATAGCAGCTGGAGCCAACTGAATATCTCCAAACTTTTGACAAGGCTCACATACTTTGTAGTACTTGAAGCAATCATTGATCATCGTCGGCCAATAAAATCCTGCCCGTCTGTAATAGCCCCAGATTAGTACCCTAAAATATGGGCCAAATTTTCACTTTTTGGTTTGCATTGCATCATGGCATACTTATTTAAATTGCTAATTTTAAATAAAGCAACACTTGGAAATTAAAAACTAGGGAAGCAAAACCCTTCCAAATTTTTCCAAACCAAATACAATACTCAATTTGGTCAAACCAATTATTCTCGAGTCTCCAAATTGCTCAGGAAACTCAAGGATATATTTTCTAAATAATTGCCAAAGGCTAAGTTGTTAACAAGCAACTAAATAAAATTGAGAGAATCAATTTGGTTCAATTCAATTTATATTTTTGGAACCAAGTTAAACTTCCCCAGAATTCAAAATAAAAATATGGGGTTTTTCGTTATTATAATATGAGTCTCCATAAATAATTTCATAATTTATTGAAATGTTTAAGTGCTCCAAATAAATCTATTTTGGAAATTATCAAAAATGCCCTATTTAGACTCCAAGAACAAATGTGGTGCAAAACATTTTATTTTGCCAAACCAAATTTTGTGGAGCACCTAAAGGTATTTTGGAGCCTATATGAATTTTTGTGGATTTTATAAAAAAATACTTTAGGGCCCCAATTAAATCGCCAAAGTTTGCTGCAGGACCCTTTTTCAAGTAAATTAAATGTTGCAGGGGGTTTTCCGGGAAAATTTCTTTCTTCTCTCTCCTCCACAGTGGCCGACGGCACTGGCGCCATGCCGCCGTGCCCCACCCACGGACGCCGCACCCCGTGGCCCCCTGGAGGTCAAGAACGCCCACGACGACCGGGACGAACTCACCTGCTCCCTTTCCCCCCTGTTCTCCCCGTTGCCTTCCTCTCTCTCTCCGAGCCCGAGCTCCATAGCCGCTACGGTGTCGAGCTCGCCGCCGTCGTTTCGGTGCACCCCGGTTGGATCGGAGCGGACTGGGAGGTCCGCCGCGTCCTCTGCTTCCTCTCCACCGGCGGAATCGGGCCGGGAGGTCCGGACCCGACGCCTGCGTCCTCGCCGTCGTCAACCGCCGCCGCCGCCCGCCCGGATCGATTCCGGCGTCCCCGCTCTCTCCCTCGCCGCGCCGACCGCGCCAACTTGCTAGGGTGAGCACCGCCTCTTCGTTTCGCCCTTCTCCTCTTCTCTCCCTATCCCTCTCGCCATCGCGTCGTGCCATCGGTCGCCGGCGTCACCGTCACCGGGAGCCCGGCCTAGCCCCCAGCCTGGGCTGGCCGAAGGCTGGCCGGTTCGGGAGCCACTCCGGCCTTGCCCCCGTCCTGGGCCGGCCCAAAGGCTGGCTGCCTCTGGCACCAGCCCAGCCTGGCCGGCTCGGAGGCTGGCCTGCCAGGGTTTTGGATTTTCCTTTTTGGAAAATAAAACAAATTAAATAAATGATAACTATTTAAATATTGCTCCAAAATTTGCAAATAAAATATCAAATTGTTCAGAAAAATAAACTCTACAAGATAGAATCATTGAAATGGTCTTTTGAATTTATATTTCTTGCTGTTTATGTAATAATTCCTAAAATGGCATAAATAAAACTAAATTAGGAAAATTCATAACTTATTAAATATTCATCCAAAAATTATGAATAAAATATCAATGTGATCACCACCACAAATGCTATCAAATCATGTACTCATCACATCATGATCACCAATTCTTATTTGATATTATTCATAAATTGATTAAATGAAATAAAGTCAATTAATTATTTAAATCACTATTTATTCTTCGGTACTCAGAAAATTACAAATAAGGTACCAAAATGATCGGAAGAACAAACACTATTCAATCATGTTATGTTCATGCATATTTGAGCAAATTCTAAATAATGTGATCATTTATCCACATTTGGACATTAAGTTAAATATGGGGTTGTTCCCAAATAATTGCACTAATTATTTGGTTCCCCATTTAATTTTGCTTTTAGTTTAAATAATGATATCCTTGCATGAAATTGACATGTCATCATGTGATTGAGCATTGCACTTGTCCTCGTGTGATTTATTTTGTTCTTTGTGTTATTTTTTGGGTATCGTTAGATTCCGGAGTCGAGGGTCCCTCTACCTACCCCGACGAGCCGTACTACACGCCCCGGCAGCAAGGCAAGAGATAACCTAACCTTCTTGGCATCTAGCATCCTAATGTTTTATAAACTTATTTTATCCACCATAATATTGCATGCGATTCAAATGTCTCCTTTTGATCAAGTGGTAGAAGATCCTATGAATGCATGTTTATCCCCTGAACCATTACATGTCTCCCTACCTATAAACCCTAGGTTTGATGTGTTGGCCGGAGATAAGAAGTTAAGTGTTGTATTTATATGCTTAGCCATGCTTAGTTAAATAATAGTATGTCCGTTGTTTAAATTCCATAATTGTTGATGTTGATGGAATATTTCGGACATGGTGGATAATCGTGATGCTTAATTAAAATGCTAAGACGGCTTGGGTGAGTTGCCATCGGGGATGGTGTTTTGCCTCACTCTAGCCCCTAGGTGCGAGTTCTTGTCTCTAGACTCAAGATCGAGCGTGCTGCCATTGGTGGGTGTATGGGCGCCTACTGACCAAATAATTTGCGAGGGGCTTGTCAAGGATCCTCTAGTTTGCTATTTCCATTTGCGCGTGAGTGTGTGGGTGGAAAAGGAACGAGGATGGTGGTGTTTATGATGTGGCCGCGGGGCAGGGCGTTGGAGGCGCTGAACCTGTCCTTCCACACACTGATGGTCCTTGAGTAAGCCTCATGCATTGTAAAGGTCTAACTGCGCCCGCTCGCCGGCCTTCCCCGGAAGAGGGCCAATTAGGTGAGCCGGACGGTACCAATGGGTAAAATAGTACACCCCTGCAGGGTTTAATCTTTTCAAAAAGCCGTGTCCACGGTTATGGACGACTTGGGAACGGATTACGAGATCATAGATAACCTTAACCTAATTGATATGGCAGCTAAAGGTTGCATTAATCAACATGAGTGTAAAGGTTCATTTCCTCGAGGGTGATTCGAGGGAGTGCCTTTGGTGGAGATGAGTGGTTTGGCTACAAGTAGGTTCGCCGAGGACCGAAGATGAAAAGTTTACTCTCTTATCCCCTTTATGAAAAATATTCTGAATAGACGATGCCTTGTGTCTTGTTATATCTTTTAATTGAAAATCAGCTTTATGCAAAATCAGCTACATATACAGCTTTAGAGCCTCCGTCAGCATCGGGCCTATATCGCCCTACTAAACTTGCGAGTACGTCGTACTCAGTCTCTCTTTGCTGCCTTTATACTTGTATTTCAGAGGAGGACGACACCGAGCAGCTAGGTGGTTTCTTCGTGAACATCGACGAATAGTTCGGGGTTCCCAGGTGGCAGCTTGGGACCGTGGAACAAGCTGGCTTGGGTTATGCTTATTTGTAGGCCTCTTAGGCCATATTTGCATCTTGTTGTACTAGACAACGCTACTTCGCTTCCGCTTGATGTATTGTGGGTCGGTGAACCCTTTTGTGTGTAATATTTGTATCTTCTCTTATATGAGTTGCTATATGCTTTTGTGTCGTAGAGTCTGCAATGTGCCAGTTGTTCCACAAGTCTCGGTCTCTTAACTATGCGTGATAGCGATGTCTGAGCTTATGGCATGATCGGGGTGTTGTGTGCCGATGATCCATTCCGAGCACACCTGCCAAAGGTTTTGGCCTGGGATTGGTAAACCCAGTAACCCTCGATTGTGTAGCATGACCGGTTGCACAACGCTTCACTGTATAGTTCTGGGGTCGGGGCGCTACAAGTTGGTATCAGAGCAGGACTGCCTGTAGGAAACCCTTTCTATTGGTCGATGTCGAGTCTAGTTCGAAAATTATTTTTAACCTAAAAATGAGTTGTGAAAACCATCTTAGGATTCTTTTTACTTCTTATCCAATTCACTCTGATCTCGGTGTCATCTTACCTCTATTTGATATTAACGATTCTTCTGATCGTCGGCAAATTCTAAATCTTTAGGACCACGGGGTTGGCTTCTACCTTTAGCTTATTGGTTAGCTCTGCTCGTCTGCAAATTCCAAAGCCTGAATAGAGGAAGTATTGTGGATTTCCAAGATATTCCTTTGCCTTAGCCCAAGATCTTGAACCGAAGGTCCCGGATTGTGCTAGGGCTCCGGTGTAATGATTCATGAGGGTTGTCTCCCTTGTGAGCATTATGCTATTGTGGGTCCCGATGCATGAAGCTGATCTTTAACCCAAGATCTTTTCCGTTGAACCCTGATGTTAATTGTCACACCCTACATCAGGTTGGCAAAATTTGAAGTTAGTCTTCTAACTCGAGGTTGCAGCCGTAACTGTTTTGCTCAACAATGCTCCTCTCTATCACTAGCTTTAGCTAGGCTATCTATTAGGGAACCATCTGTATCACGACGGAATTGCTCTTAGCTAGTTTCTCCATCAATAACTGTGATTCCTCCGGTAACACCCGTTTCCTAAAACCCTTTCGGCACTAGTTGTCGGAAGAGTGCTAACAAGGGCTTCTGCAATATCTTGAAATTGTTGTTAGCCCGTTCCTAAATCTAAAATCTGTTGTCCGCCCTCACTCTGTCAGTAGACAGTCAAATCTTATCGTGCATTGGGGTGTTCTGATGCATGTCATTCTTGTGATTCGTCAAGGCATTCCCCTTCGGGATGTCAGGAGAAACAACCTCCGGTACCTTGTCCCTCTCTCGGACCAGGGCAAAGGATTGTGATTCGCGGAGTAAAGGTATGTCTAGCTTTTGTTCCGTTCCACCTTGGAGTGTCACACTCTTTTATATCGAGAGGTCGTGCTTAGTCTCATGACGTACTTGATGAAGTGATGCTCTTACCCTTCCTTATCCTTCTACCTCCAAGCTACCCGGGCTCGAGAATGTCGAGGATGCATATCATTGTGGTAATCGCATATTCTTAGCAATTGTTATTGTTTTGAAATCCAAAGACTTTGGTGGCACTCTTAGCATGATTGGTAATCATATCATCGAGCTGAGTTGTCTGTGTTGCCAAGTCCATTCGTTCAGGTGCACACCTTCGGTCAACGAGTTAGATTCATGTCGAAACTCTCAAGACCACATCTTTTTCCTTGAAGAGCAAGTTTTCTCTCGCAACCAGTGACTTTTGTCGCTGTGGATCCTAGTGAAGTTCACTCCGTCTCCTCGGGTTAAATCACAAGTTGGTCATGCATGTGCGGATTGTTGTTGAGATGGTAGGTTGTTACCTCCAGTCCTCTAAATACGTCATGGATGCCACTGGCGGATTCGATTCTAACTAAGAGAAGCATTGTCGAATCTCGGCATCTTACCAGTGTTTCCCAATCAGGAAATCAGTTGTGCTTCATTGCTTGGAGTACATGCTGGTTCCAAGTTTCTTTTCGTAGTCGTGACCTCATGGTTTCCCACTCTCGATCGTGTTCTGGAGCTTGACATTGCAGCTCAGAGCTTGAGAATCTAGTTACCCTATCTATCGGTTCACTTTAACAAACTCCTTCGTTGGACATGTCAAGTCTGAGTTGTCCGCTCGCCTAACCCAAATCTGAACCTCAAGTCGAAATGATGCTTGGTGGTTTATCAAAAGCATGACCTAAGCTTACTAGCAATTCCGACAAGTCCGATGTTGTGGCTCACGCACCTCACCGGAAGGCCTATTGACGAAATCTCTTAAATCTTTAACCTCAACCTCTATCCCTGAGGGTAATGTGTAATTTACCCTGGGAGTTTTTCCTTATAGCCTTGCTCCATCGTCAAATACGACTTTCGCTTGAGGATTGATTGAAGACTATTCCGGAGCCGGAGTGTGATATCTAGAACCTCAAGGAGACCCTCACCACGGAGTTGCCAAATATCTATCGGTCGATCCTCCTGCTCCATCTATCTCCTGGCAATAGCTCGTTTATGAGGTTTTACCTCTCTATCTAAGTGTGGATCACTGCTATATCTTTCTCTCCTAGGTGAACCCCAAAATCTTTTCCCCATCACGCGGACAGTGTGAGGATCCTTCAGCTCCGTTAGGGCCTGAGCTCTCAACCTTATAGACATCTCTTGTGTATCAAAGTGTGGAGTCCAGAAGTCGTCCTATCCTCGGCTCGACCTTTGTTGGTCAAATCATTCCTAGTGTCCTCAATGGCTTATGGGTGTGGGAAAAGTTCCTTTTTGTCCGTCACTTTAAGCTATCCTCTGTTTTTTCCGCCGCTTCGACATGTCATGCTCGTTAACTTAAGTTCTGCAACAAGGAAGATCATCGTGGAAGATGTGTGTTGTCGTGTTCCCCTCATCCCTCTTCCTACTCTAGAATCTCGGGACGAGATTCCTGTAAGGGGGGTAGAATTGTAACAGCCCCAGATTAGTACCCTAAAATATGGGCCAAATTTTCACTTTTTGGTTTGCATTGCATCATGGCATACTTATTTAAATTGCTAATTTTAAATAAAGCAACACTTGGAAATTAAAAACTAGGGAAGCAAAACCCTTCCAAATTTTCCAAACCAAATACAATACTCAATTTGGTCAAACCAATTATTCTCGAGTCTCCAAATTGTTCAGGAAACTCAAGGATATATTTTCTAAATAATTGCCAAAGGCTAAGTTGTTAACAAGCAACTAAATAAAATTGAGAGAATCAATTTGGTTCAATTCAATTTATATTTTTGGAACCAAGTTAAACTTCCCCAGAATTCAAAATAAAAATATGGGGTTTTTCGTTATTATAATATGAGTCTCCATAAATAATTTCATAATTTATTGAAATGTTTAAGTGCTCCAAATAAATCTATTTTGGAAATTATCAAAAATGCCCTATTTAGACTCCAAGAACAAATGTGGTGCAAAACATTTTATTTTGCCAAACCAAATTTTGTGGAGCACCTAAAGGTATTTTGGAGCCTATATGAATTTTTGTGGATTTTATCAAAAAATACTTTAGGGCCCCAATTAAATCACCAAAGTTTGCTGCAGGACCCTTTTTCAAGTAAATTAAATGTTGCAGGGGGTTTTCCGGGAAAATTTCTTTCTTCTCTCTCCTCCACAGTGGCCGACGGCACTGGCGCCATGCCGCCGGCCATGGCGCTGTGCCCCACCCGTGGACGCCGCACCCCATGGCCCCCTAGAGGTCAAGAACGCCCACGACGACTGGGACGAACTCACCTGCTCCCTTTCCCCCTGCTCTCCCCGTTGCCTTCCTCTCTCTCTCCGAGCCCGAGCTCTATAGCCGCTACGGTGTCGAGCTCGCCGCCGTCGTTTCGGTGCACCCCGGTTGGATCGGAGCGGACAGGGAGGTCCGCCGCGTCATCTGCTTCCTCTCCACCGGCGGAATCGGGCCGGGAGGTCCGGACCCGACGCCTGCGTCCTCGCCGTCGTCAACCGCCGCCGCCGCCCGCCCGGATCGATTCCGGCGTCCCCGCTCTCTCCCTCGCCGCGCCGACCGCGCCAACTTGCTAGGGTGAGCACCGCCTCTTCGTTTCGCCCTTCTCCTCTTCTCTCCCTCTCCCTCTTGCCATCGCGTCGTGCCGTCGGTCGCCGGCGTCACCATCACCGGGAGCCCGGCCTAGCCCCCAGCCTGGGCTGGCCGAAGGCTGGCTGGTTCGGGAGCCACCCCGGCCTTGCCCCCGGCCTGGGCCGGCCCAAAGGCTGGCTGCCTCTGGCACCAGCCCGGCCTTGAGCCCAGCCTGGCCGGCTCGGAGGCTGGCCTGCCAGGGTTTTGGATTTTCCTTTTTGGAAAATAAAACAAATTAAATAAATGATAACTATTTAAATATTGCTCCAAAATTTGCAAATCAAATATCAAATTGTTCAGAAAAACAAACTCTACAAGATAGAATCATTGAAATGGTCTTTTGAATTTATATTTCTTGCTGTTTATGTAATAATTCCTAAAATAGCATAAATAAAACTAAATTAGGAAAATTCATAATTATTAAATATTCATCCAAAAATTATGAATAAAATATCAATGTGATCACCACCACAAATGCTATCAAATCATGTACTCATCACATCATGATCACCAATTCTTATTTGATATTATTCATAAATTGATTAAATGAATTAAAGTCAATTAATTATTTAAATCACTATTTA
The DNA here is from genome assembly GCA_012064385.1 of Puccinellia tenuiflora. NCBI lineage: Eukaryota > Viridiplantae > Streptophyta > Magnoliopsida > Poales > Poaceae > Puccinellia > Puccinellia tenuiflora. The sequence goes on along the minus strand of QRDG01002447.1, from coordinate 7,329 downwards.
TTCTTCGGTACTCAGAAAATTACAAATAAGGTACCAAAATGATCGGAAGAACAAACCCTATTCAATCATGTTATGTTCATGCATATTTGAGAAAATTCTAAATAATGTGATCAATTATCCACATTTGGACATTAAGTTAAATATGGGGTTGTTTCCAAATAATTGCACTAATTATTTGGTTCCCCATTTAATTTTGCTTTTAGTTTAAATAATGATATCCTTGCATGAAATTGACATGTCATCATGTGATTGAGCATTGCACTTGTCCTCGTGTGATTTATTTTGTTCTTTGTGTTATTTTTTTTGGGTATCGTTAGATTCCGGAGTCGAGGGTTCCCCTATCTATCCCGACGAGCCGTACTACACGCCCCGGCAGCAAGGCAAGAGATAACCTAACCTTCTTGGCATCTAGCATCCAATTGTTTTACAAACTTATTTTATCCACCATAATATTGCATGCGATTCAAATGTCTCTTTTGATCAAGATGTAGAAGATCCTATGAATGCATGTTTATCCCCTGAACCATTACATGTCTCCCTACCTATAAACCCTAGGTTTGATGTGTTGGCCGGAGATAAGAAGTTAAGTGTTGTATTTATATGCTTAGCTATGCTTAGCCATGCTTAGTTAAAATAATAGTTATGCCCGTTGTTTAAATTCCATAATTGTTGATGTTGATGGAATATTTCGGGCATGGTGGATAATCGTGATGCTTAATTAAAATGCTAAGACGGCTTGGGTGAGTTGCCATCGGGGATGGTGTTTTGCCTCACTCTTGCCCCTAGGTGCGAGTTCTTGTTTCTAGACTCAAGATCGAGCGTGCTGCCATTGGTGGGTGTATGGGCACCTTACTGACCAAATAATTTGTGAGGGGCTTGTCAAGGATCCTCTAGTTTGCTATTTCCATTTGCGCGTGAGTTGTGTGGGTGGAAAAGAAACGAAGAGGACGGTGGTGTTTAGGATGTGGCCGCGGGGCAGGGCGTTGGAGGTGCTGAACCTGTCCTTCCGCACACAGATGGTCCTTGAGTAAGCCTCATGCATTGTAAAGGTCTAACCGCGCCCGCTCGCCGGCCTTCCCCGGAAGAGGGCCAACTAGGTGAGCCGGACGGTACCAATGGGTAAAATAGTACACCCCTGCAGGGTTTAATCTTTTCGAAAAGCCGTGTCCGCGGTTATGGACGACTCGGGAACGGATATACGAGATCATAGAGAACCTTAACCTAATTGATATGGCAGCTAAAGGTTGCATTAATCAACATGAGTGTAAAGGTTCATTTCCTCGAGGGTGATTCGAGGGAGTGCCTTTGGTGGAGATGAGTGGTTTGGCTACAAGTAGGTTCGCCGAGGACCGAAGATGAAAAGTTTACTCTCTTATCCCCTTTATGAAAAATATTCTGAATAGACGATGCCTTGTGTCTTGTTATATCTTTTAATTGAAAATCAGCTTTATGCAAAAATAACTACATATACAGCTTTAGAGCCTCCGTCAGCATCGGGCCTATATCGCCCTACTAAACTTGCGAGTACGTCGTACTCAGTCTCTCTTTGCTGCCTTTATACTTGTATTTCAGAGGAGGACGACACCGAGCAGCTAGGTGGTTTCTTCGTGGACATCGACGAATAGTTCGGGGTTCCCAGGTGGCAGCTTGGGACCGTGGAACAAGCTGGCTTGGGTTATGCTTATTTGTAGGCCTCTTAGGCCATATTTGCATCTTGTTGTATTAGACAACGCTACTTCGCTTCCGCTTGATGTATTGTGGGTCGGTGAACCCTTGTGTGTGTAATATTTGTATCTTCTCTTATATGAGTTGCTATATGCTTTTGTGTCGTAGAGTCTGCAATGTGCCAGTTGTTCCACAAGTCTCGGTCTCTTAACTATGCGTGATAGCGATGTCTGAGCTTATGGCATGATCGGGGTGTTGTGTGCCGATAATCCATTCCGAGCACACCTGCCAAAGGTTTTGGCATGGGATTGGTAAACCCAGTAACCCTCGATTGTGTAGCATGACCGGTTGCACAACGCTTCACTGTATAGTTCTGGGGTCGGGGCGCTACACCGTAGTAGCCATTTCATCTTGTGTGCCGACTGATGAGTTCCACATATTCCCTCATGTACCTCTCCCATAGCAACTCTCGCTTGGTCTTCATCCAAGCACTTCAGAAGAATGCCGTCCACCGTTCGGCGATATAAATCATTATCTATCAATGCATATTTGAAAGCCATCCGCCGAACAGTTCTGTCCGTCCTCTTGCTAGGATCCTGCAAATATTCAATAATGGGTTTCCTCCAATCTACATGTGTACCTGCACTAGATCCTCCATTAACAACCGAATCAATGGGATTCAATTCGGCTTCATTTATATTAGCAAAAGCAAGCATCGGCTCATGAGATATATGAAACACACCACGACTAACATGGTAGCCAGATGCTTGTTGTGCTAACTCATTTGCGACCCAATTATCTTCCCTAGGTATATGAGCAATGTCAAAATAATCCAGGGTAGAAATTGTATCTAGACACTTATCAAGATAAACATTAAGTGATTCGTCAAAACATTGAAAAACCTTTTTTACTTGTTGCACTATTAGCAACGAATCACCAAATGCCTCAACATGTGTAGCACCTACAGCAATTAACAATTCTAGCCCGAATAGTAAAGCTTCATATTTGGCTTGATTGTTCGTGCAAAAATATTCTAAGCGACAAGAGGCTTCAAAAACAGCACCATGAGGGGATATATAAACAACACCAACACCTTGGCCATTGCTACAGACTGAACCATCAAAATATAACCTCCATGGTACTAAAGAGACAAGGTCAACATTAATATCATGCTCATTGTCAACCCGATGCTCAATAATAAAATTAGCAACGATTTGGCCTTTCATGGACTTCAAAGACTCATAAGCCAAATCATACTCAATTAAAGCGTAAGCCCATTTACCGATTCTACCGCTAAGAATCGGTCTATGCAACATGTATTTGATAACATCGGTTTGACAAGCTACTATGCACATGCTAGACAATAAATAATGCCTTACTTTGGTGCAAACATAATATAAGCATAAGCATAATTTCTCGATGAATGTATACCTTGTTTCAGCATCCAATAAACGCCGACTCAAATAAGTGATAACGTGTTCCTTCCCTTCGGTTTCTTATGTCAAAACAGCTCCAATAACTCCTTCCTCTGCAGCAATATAAAGCCAAGAAGGCTCTCCATGTTTGGGTGCTCTCAACACCGGAGGAGTAGACAAACAAAGTTTGATATTATCGAATGCTTCTTGCTGTTTTGCCCCCCAAATAAAATTGTCATCACTCTTTGACCGAAGGATGGGGGTGAATGCACTAACCTTCCCTGACAAATTCACTATGAACCGCCACAAATAATTGACCTTGCCAAGGAATTTCTGCATATCTTTCTTGCATTTTGGAGCTTGCACTTTCTGGATAGCTTCTATCTTCTTGGGATCAATTTCTATGCCATGTTGATGTATAATGAAACCCAAGAACCTCCCAGCCGATACACCGAAAGCACACTTCAAAGGATTCATCTTGAGTCCATACATTCTCATCCTTTCAAAAGCTAGTCGCAAATCGGCTAAGTGAGATTCATTAGCACTCGATTTAACAACAACATGATCAATATAGACTTCAAGTATGACTCCTAGAAAATCATGAAAAATTAAGTTCATTGCCCTCTGATATGTGGCACCGGCATTCTTCAAACCGAAGGTCATCACCGTCCACTCAAATAAACCAACAAACCCGGGGCAGCGAAAAGCCGTTTTGAACGTGTCCTCTCCGGCCATGAAAATCTGGTTGTACCCCGCATTGCTAATGACTTGGTGACCAGAAGCATCATTAATAAGCATATCGGCTATTGGCATAGGATACTCATCTTTGGGTGTAGCTCTATTCAAATCTCTGAAATCAACACACACCCTTAACTTGCCGGATCCTTTCTTCTCCACGGGCACAATATTGGAAATCCAATCAGCATACCTGCAAGGTCTAATAAAATTAGCTTTTAATAAACGACCGATCTCTTCCTTGATCCGGTCATACATCTTGGGATTGAATTTCCGGGCCGGTTGTTTATAAGGTCTAAAACCGGCCTTAATAGGCAACCGATGCTCAACTAGCTCTTGGCTTAAGCCAGGCATCTCATGATACTCCCATGCAAAGCAATCAATATATTCTTTTAATAGCCCGATTAATACAACTTTATAATTGGCTCTCAGATTCTTGTTTACAAACGTCGCCCTAGGAACTAAACCATCTCCTATATCTACTTCTTCCAATGGATCAGCTGACGTAAAACCTTGTCCCAATTTATCCATATCATCTATTTCTTCTATGGACTCGTACATATCGTTCTCACTAGACCGATACTCAACAAGTCTCTTCTGCAACCACTCTTCATTGGGATCCATCTAGGTACATATTTGGGAGCCGATTATTACCAACCGGCTTTAGAGAGACGGGCACGAAGCCATTCTTTGTAGCACTCAGGAAGTCAAAATCTGAAAGGTCGCGTCCTGTCAAGCAAGTAGCATTGGGATGTTGCCAATCCACGAATGAATCAGCCAAAGCAACACAAACTGAATTATCAGCATGAACAACCTCCACTTCATCATCAACCCATTGTATCAAGAACTGGTGCAAAGTAGAAGGCACACATTGGTTTGCATGGAGCCAATCGCGGCCTAATATGACATTGTAATTACCTTGCACCTCTGCAACAAAGAAGGCGGTGGCCAAAGTTTTGCTTCCTATGTTAAGCTCCACACTCATGACACCTTTGGCCTCTGTTTTCTCCTTGACTTCAAACCCATTGAGCACCATGCATGTTGGTCTTCATCAAACCATCTTCATCCAATCCTAATTTCTTGAAGATTGAATATGGCATAAGATTTACCACAGCGCCACCATCAACGAGCATCCTAGCAACCGGCGATCCGTTGATAATGGCTTCAAGTGTTTCACCGGTTCTTTGGGCTTCTCGAAGATGGCATTTTTAGGACCAAAGTCCTACTGCGCTACCTCCTCTTCTTCATCTACAGCACGGAATTCAGTAGGTAGGTAATACACCATATTAATATCCATGCTTCCCCTGGTCGGCGTATTCTCTAAATCTACTTGCTCTTCATCATCTTCTAACATGGACGCCGACTCTGGAATTTCATCAGTTGAGGGAGGTGTGGTAGGTCGTGTAGATGACACAACAATGCTCATGTTCTCCTCTCTGGATGGCATAGGAGCTGTCGTAATATCCATATGAACCGTAGTCTCCACCTCCTTATGCATCCACATTTTAGCCGGTGTAGGGTGAATTTCATCAAAATAATCATCCCTCCACTTTTCTGCTTCATCCTCCACCTTCTGTTGGTTTCTCATATGCTGCAGCCTCCTCTTCTTAGTTTTAGTCAATCCGGGAGGACACCACTTTGGTTGAGTGTATTTGGGATCCCTCAGCGTAGCCTTGCTTGTGCTAGCTTCATGATCATTAGCCGAAGATCTTGGTTGAATAACCAAAACAGGTTCATTAGAAGCAGCCGGTTTATCTCCAATAACCGGCTCTTTGAGCTTCAACTCACGAGCACCTATCACAACAGAGCCGGCATTAACATTAGGCTCTTGTCGCTTGCGAGGCTCTCGATCTTCAGCTGATGGCGACTTAGGACGCCTTCTGTGCACCATTGTTTTGAAACGACCGATTAGTATTGTTGCCCAAACGGTCTCGAACAGGACGAGTAATTCTATCATGGACAGATTTCCTGGGAGCTGCCCATCCTGGATGAAAAGCATATGGTGCAATTGGGGGCTGCATCCACCCTCCATTGAAGTTATATGGCGCGTACGGTGGTGGAACCATCCATTGACTTGGCGCCCAATTCCCATACGGCCTTGCATGTCGTAGAGACCTTTCCCTTGGAGGTGACCTTGGACGCTTCATAAGCAACGGTCGGTTAGAGTTTGAACCGGCCGCTTGATGTGTATACTTGTTCAACAACATATCGAAGGTTGGCTTGATTTTCTTGTATCGTGCATTAACCTCATTTGTCTTCCACTTGCCAACCTCTGGACTCTTTGGCTTGATGAACTTGGCACGAACTTCTTCTTGCACTTGTGGCTGCCCCCCGAGTGTAAGATTTTTTACCGTGATTTTCAACGTCTCCTTGCCGTTGGGTTGGTTGCCAAGAACAATCTCCCTTCCCGAGACCTTGTCACTCTCATTGCTGTTCCTGGGTTCACCAACCATAACATTGTCTTTGTTAGCAGATTCGGCCACCTCTGGCCGAATTAACATCTTTTTCCCCTACAGATCCAGAGTATTCATTGGGAATGGCTGCTTGTCAATTTGCATATCGGCAAAGCTCAATCGTCCATCATTGATAGCCGATTGTATCTGTCGCCGAAAAACATTGCAATCATTAGTAGCATGAGAAAAAGAGTTATGATATTTGCAATAAGCACGCCGTTTCAACTCTTCAAACGGCAGTATAGTATGAGATATTCTAATGTATTTATCTTTCAACATAGCATCAAATATTCTATCACATTTGGCTACATCAAAACTAAAAACCATATCATCTTCACGATTCTTGCGAATCGGCTTAAGAGCATCGCAAGTATATGGTTTGGCCTTTGAGGGCCAAACAAATTCAGCAGCATAGACATCGACTTCATCGTCCGAACTTTCACTAGTATATCCAACCATGTTTACTCGAGGACGATCAGATTTAGACCTATGCACATCTTTTATTTCTTTGCTTCGGCTTTCTTGAGCCAAAGCTCTCTGCAAAACCTGGCCAACATTTAAAAACTCATAGCCTTCAATTCTTTCTTTTATGTGAGTTCTTAAACCATTAAGCACCAAGTCTGCCATATCTCTTTCAGTAATTACTAAACTATAACATCGGTTTTTGGTATCTCTAAATCTTTTGACGTAATCAGTGACCGATTCATCATGTTTTTGTTTAACCGATGTAAGATATGACAATTTAAGCTCATTATCCCCGCTATAAAAGTGTTCATGGAATTTCTTTTCTAGATGATACCAAGTATTAATAGAACCATAAGGCAAAGCAGAAAACCATGAAAAAGCGGTACCCGTTAAAGACAAGGGAAATAAGCGCACTTTCAAAGGATCACTATTACTAGCTTCTCCTAACTGTGCTAAGTACTGACTAACATGTTCCCACGTTGTCTTATTATCTACCCCATTAAATTTAGCAAAATCAGGAACTCTGTAACCTTGGGGGTATGGTAGAGCATCAAAGTATTCCGGATAAGGTTTTTGATACATCCGGCTCGCTGGCT